>LGRX02004730.1:0-47032 GCA_001247695.2 Cymbomonas tetramitiformis | reverse complement strand
TTTAAGTTTTTGCATTTGAACCTATACATATGTCCCAATCATATTTGGGCGGTAGGCCCGGTTGGAATGCATATATTGGTTCGTTGGCTCGTTGGCTTCCCCTCTAATATATTGGCTCGTTGGTTTCCCCCCTAAAACAGTGGTCACGCGGGCTGACCAGCCAGCCATCATAATTGCTTGCTAGAAGGCATATATCGCAAGGTTGGTGTGTGCAGCACATTAAATCTTCAAGTATATATGTATTGCGAATTTCTGAAAGTCTAACATCATCCAAATATCTTATTTTTCGACTGGCGTGTACATTTTAGAATGGATGAATGCCAATTTCTAAAGTCCGAAATTCACTAAACTCGGAATTTGCATTGTGTTGAACATGCGCCATGCTAAAATAGAGCGGAAATGATGATGAGGGTGCGAAGTAACCGATTCAGTTATCTTATTTGGTCACAAACTCAAGATGTATAACCATGAGCATCACCGTGAGCCCTACATGTGACTCCTAATACTCAAAATAACGGTGGTCCTTGTGGTAGGACCACCATTTTCTTCAAGCTTTTGGTGAAATTACACCCCTAAAGCGTGTCGTTCAACCACACACCTAAAGTCTCATGGGGGCCGCCGCTACAAGAAACAAAATTCATTTAACTCATAAATATCATGTGCAAATGTTGCCTGTGCCTCAAATAGTCGATTTAGTGATCGAAACCGCAATTGCCCATTGGTCCTTGTGGTAGGACCATGAATTTGGGTAGTAGCCATATACAGATTTCAGCACAAGTCATATCAGCCCGTCTTTCAGTTATGTAAAGCGTTCAAAAATTCATCATATATATCTGGAATAAGACTTTTACGTGCAGGATGAAAATTCTAGTATATCCTCACTCGTATTTGCACATCAAGGGCAGATTCCCTTCTAGAAATAAGGTGTGAAATTTAGCAAAAAGATTGGGTTTCAACCCCAAACACAAACTTCAAGGTGTATATATGAACCAGTATGTATCGAAAACGTGCACAATCTTTTGCGCATGATTGGATATTATGTTAGGGTTCAAATTGGTAGGTTGACAAGCTTGTCAGACGCCAAATTCGATTGGATAAAACTTATGAAAAGATCAGAGGTATTTATCACCGTCCTTCAAGAGTTGCAACCCAAAAATGGTAGGGTGCCTTGTACGAATGCATTGGATATATGCATTATATGACGATGTAAGGTACGTGGCGCATATTGGCACTAAGTTTAGGTCCTAAGGGTACTACGATACGGAAGATAGGGTTTCCGACCGTCAAGAGAACGCCCCAAAAAATTCCCGAAGCTCCGGTCCTTGTGATAGGACCGGACGCGGTTTCCGGTCCTATGACAAGGACCGTCGGGCAGTAACCATTTACGTCACGATTTCCGTAAGCTCAGTTTGCCCGCTGCGGGGCTCGAACCCGGGTGCCCAAGCTTGGGTGCCCAAAAAACATATGGGGAACGAGCTAACCACTGTTCCGCGTTTCGTGCCGCCCCCACCCACGCGTGGATGGTACGCCTTTCCTGGCTACGATATATACCCGAACCTTGTCGAGACGTGAAATCTACACCGTTGACCGATCGTGAAACTTTTGACCCTCTATAGAGGGCAAAATCGAAAACGATTAAGAGATAGAAAAGTATTTTTCAAAATACGGAGTGAAAACCGCAATACCCCCCCTCCACTTCCGACTTGGTCGCGTTCGGAAAGTGGGGGGTGGGGGGGACTTGGGACTTGTCCGCGCCTAGGTGGGTGGGGGTAGGGGGACTTGGGACTTCGGTCGACGCGGTAGACGGGAAACATGGCTTAAGTATGGGGAGAAACGTCGACTTTGCGGGTGGGGAGTAGGGGGACTTGGGACTTGTCGGCACGCAGCGAAAGTGGGGGTGGGGGGACGGGGCTCTCGAGGCCGGGAGGGTGGGGGGGAGGGACTTGGGACTTGATTTTAAAATCCTCGATTCAGGTTTTCACTCCTTATTTTGAAAAATACGTTTCTATTAGGGAGTTTCCCGAGCGACCCGAGATGTCGAAGTTCTTTTGAGGTTCAAATCACAAGCAATGAAACCATGTCAGAAACAGAAGCCGTTCAACAGTCAAATAATTTCCTTCAAACCCTCTTGCACTAATTTTCAAAGACTTGCAACATAGGATGGGTTGGGAGTTGGGAGTGTAAACTCCCGGCCCCCAACGAGACCCCAAGGGGAGGGGCTGTCCCCTCCCTCCCTCCCCTCCCCCCGTCCCCTGCCCACCCTCGCCACCTTTCTCACCGTTCTAAAACCCCCGAATCTACTCCTGACTTCATTCCCCGTATCTTCCCCTTAGCTTTGATACTTTTCTGTATAATATGATATGCTTTACTTTGCACTTCTTCGTGTTTTTAGGTTTAGGTTTGTTTCCTAAACCTCCTACTTTCAAAACCCTTGCTCCAAACCTAAACCCTTATCTTTCATACCCCCCCCTTGAAAAAAACAAGAACATAGTATTACTTTATTTATTTCCATACTTTGACTGCTTAAACTTTTTCTTATCCCTTAGCTTAGCTTATCCCACCCCTTTTTATACTCCCTGCACTCCTTATTATAACCCTTTCTCACGTTGGGAACCCTCCAATATTTCCGAATATCTATTCTCGCTGTTATTTTTCATACGTGGGTTGCATCAGTATCTTCACACATTAGCATAACTTTCATGCGCCTGGGTATTGTGTGGTGCAGGCTATTCGTCCTATGGGGGTTGTTGGCAAGGCCAACGAAGTGTCCTTCCTTTTATTATGTGGACTTTACCGCCGGAGTCGTCAAGGCACCTCCTTCAGCTTTGCAAGCTTAACACTTTCATGTTGCTTCTCAAGTAGCAAGGTGGATTCACGGTTGGCCTCAAGTTGCAAACGTGACTGCACATCACGCAATTCTTGTTCCTCACGTTTAATGGCCACTAACTCAGTTTGTTGCTCACAAGCTTTCGCGATGGCGTTATCAACTGCAGACTCGGAAGGCGTAGGGGGAGTGAACTTCATTTTCTTCGGAGCATCGTCTTGTGAGTCAAGGGTGGACTCACCACCAACACCTTCAGCCAACCCCTTAACAATACGAGAGGCGAAGCCAGCCCCCTCCATTATAAGCCACCAATAATAAACACCAATATCGCACGCTTTGCCCTTGAGTGAGTTCATGTACTTCCACCTCGCAGGCTCATTTTCACCACTCTTGGAATAGTTGGATTTCAATATGGAAAGCAAAGGACGCATGTCACTAAAACAACTTTTTAAGGTAGCGGCTGGCCTAGTGTGAAAGATCTCGTTTGGGTTGATGCGAGAGAAATGAATGCTGTCGAAAGAAGAATCAAAGGGTTCAGCCAAAGCAACGCGCGTCTGACTGCTGTTGAACTCGTCGGCAATAATGTCCCACACGTTGCGAATTGGGCCTTCCCAGGATTTTTTAAAATTTTCTTCAAAATATAGGGGGCAAATTTCGGAATCAAATTTTCGAAAAATCTGGGAAAATATAGGTACTCCACGGAGAAATTTCGAAAAATCTGTCCGGCGAGGCGGAAATTTTGACATATTTTTACCGGCGATTGTGTTGTGACGCTGTCACTCGGACTCGGGACTGTGTCGGCTGCTGCATGTTGAAACATTCGACGGAGTTTGTTGAAACCCAAACTGAAACTCGAAACTGTCCCGAAGACACCGTCATACCGACATCAGCATGGCTTCCCTTGTCGCGGACTACTCATCACATTCCGATTCAGATGTTGAGAAATCTCCCGCTGCCACGCTTCGCCCTGTCCACTTGCATGAGACACTTGGTGACCTTACGGATAGCCGTGAGCCTACTCGGTTAGAGCTCGCGTATACACGGAACAGGGCTCAACCTCTCACCAACGCTTTCGACAGGTTCAAGAGGAGACGTTCCGACAGCCAAGATGTCGCTTTGGCAGCGCATGAGCGCGATAGAGTTATTGCCAGAAAGCCCCCACCTATTGGTACAAAACGCTCAGGAAGCGGACCTCGTGCCATCAAGGAGCCCAATATCAATCCGTCGCAACGCATCAAAGAATTCCCCCACCAGTGCTTGCGGATCTCAGCCGGGATGCTCTTCTGTTCTTGTTGTAAAGAAACTCTTAGTCTCCTCAAGAATTCCATAAAAACTCACGTGTCTAGCGAGAAACATATCAAAGCTCAGAAAGTGTACCTCGTGCAGCGCCAGGACGACGACCATGTGAAGGATGTCTTGACGCAATATTTTGCAGAGCACGCAGATGAGGTCACTTGGGTGCAGCGGTTGGCTGCGATCACACCACTTGCACGTGTGGAGCAAGGCCGCAATCTGCTGGTGGCATTGGAGGGCGAACTACCACAGTACTTGACTCAGGCGAAGGGGTTTACATGGGAAAAATAATTAATATAGAATAAGTTTTCTTAATCTTAGAATAACCCGTTTCATCGTTAATTTAGAATAAGTTTTCTTGATGTCATCCGGCTATGACCGGTGGTCCTTTTCACGACTCGTGTTCAAATAATGTGCACACAGGTCAAACGCTCTCGTTCCCGCTGGTGCCATCATGAGGAAGCCTCCAAAAAGCTTTAAGAAGGTTTGTCTCGCTTGTGATAATGGTGGGCGCCGTTGTAATAGACACTCACGGCGTGTCCTGCTTGAAAAAAAGGCCCCTGTACTTCTTCTAGATTCTAAACCCTTTGACTTGCCTTTTACCGCTGCACGCGACCGGCAAGCATCTTTGAAACTTCCGAGTTTCAAAGATGCGTTTTGTATTTTGGGTGCACCCTAATTTTACAAAACGGCCGAGCGCTTCCCGTTTGTGCGGGATATTCACATTTATTCCATGGAATATTTCATATGGATTAACACACATAAGCACGAAGGCATCGGCCACGCATCTTTGAAACTAACGAGTTTCAAAGATGCGTTTTTTGTCATTTGGGTGCGCATACCCAAATAACAAATCAGCCGAGCGCTTCCCGTTGGCGTGGGGTATCCAACGCTTGAATGTTGAATATTCATTGTAATATGAGTTAGCAAGCGAGGTTGCAAAGGCATCGGGACAGAATCTACGAAACTGTCCTATGCCTTTGCCTTTGGGTTTGGGTTCGAAGGTGACACCCAAACCCAAAGATGCCAAACAGCCGAGGGCTTCCCGTGCGTCCTAACGCACGAAACTTGGCACGAATACTACCATGGTACATATATTTAAGTTACCAGAAGCTCAAGGCTTCAAGTTACTTGTGCGCGAAACGCGCAATCTATTTCTAAGGCAGATGTTTTGGGTTTGGGTTCGAACGTGACACCCAAACCCAAAGATGCCAAACAGCCGAGGGCTTCCCGTGCGTCCTAGAGCACGAAACTTGGCACGAATACTGCCAAGATACATATATTTAAGTTACCAGAAGCTCAAGGCTTCAAGTTACTTGTGCGCGAAACGCGCAATCTATTTCTAAGGCAGATGTTTTGGGTTTGGGTTCGAACGTGACACCCAAACCCAAAGATGCCAAACAGCCGAGGGCTTCCCGTGCGTCCTAGAGCACGAAACTTGGCACGAATACTGCCAAGATACATATATTTAAGTTACCAGAAGCTCAAGGCTTCAAGTTACTTGTGCGCGAAACGCGCAATCTATTTCTAAGGCAGATGTTTTGGGTTTGGGTTCGAACGTGACACCCAAACCCAAAGATGCCAAACAGCCGAGGGCTTCCCGTGCGTCCTAACGCACGAAACTTGGCACGAATACTACCATGGTACACATATTTAAGTTACCAGAAGCTCAAGGCTTCAAGTTACTTGTGCGCGAAACGCGCAATTTATTTCTAAGGCAGATGTTTTGGGTTTGGGTTCGAACGTGACACCCAAACCCAAAGATGCCAAACAGCCGAGGGCTTCCCGTGCGTCCTAACGCACGAAACTTGGCACGAATACTGCCAAGATACGTATATTTGAGTTACTTGAAGCTCAAGGCTTCAAGTTACTTTTGCGCGAAACGCGCAATCTATTTCTAAGGCAGATGTTTTGGGTTTGGGTTCGAACGTGACACCCAAACCCAAAGATGCCAAACAGCCGAGGGCTTCCCGTGCGTCCTAGAGCACGAAACTTGGCACGAATACTGCCAAGATACATATATTTAAGTTACCAGAAGCTCAAGGCTTCAAGTTACTTGTGCGCGAAACGCGCAATCTATTTCTAAGGCAGATCCTTTGGGTTTGGGTTCGAAGGTGACACCCAAACCCAAAGATGCCAAACAGCCGAGGGCTTCCCGTGCGTCCTAACGCACGAAACTTGGCACGAATACTGCCAAGATACATATATTTAAGTTACCAGAAGCTCAAGGCTTCAAGTTACTTGTGCGCGAAACGCGCAATCTATTTCTAAGGCTGATGCTTTGGGTTTGGGTTCGAACGTGACACCCAAACCCAAAGATGCCAAACAGCCGAGGGCTTCCCGTGCGTCCTAAGCACGAAACTTGGCACGAATACTGCCAAGATACATATATTTAAGTTACCAGAAGCTCAAGGCTTCAAGTTACTTGTGCGCGAAACGCGCAATCTATTTCTAAGGCAGATGCTTTGGGTTTTGGTTCGAACGTGACACCCAAACCCAAAGATGCCAAACAGCCGAGGGCTTCCCGTGCGTCCTAACGCACGAAACTTGGCGCGAATACTACCATGGTACACATATTTAAGTTACCAGAAGCTCAAGGCTTCAAGTTACTTGTGCGCGAAACGCGCAATCTATTTCTAAGGCAGATGTTTTGGGTTTGGGTTCGAACGTGACACCCAAACCCAAAGATGCCAAACAGCCGAGGGCTTCCCGTGCGTCCTAACGCACGAAACTTGGCACGAATACTGCCAAGATACGTATATTTGAGTTACTTGAAGCTCAAGGCTTCAAGTTACTTTTGCGCGAAACGCGCAATCTATTTCTAAGGCAGATGTTTTGGGTTTGGGTTCGAACGTGACACCCAAACCCAAAGATGCCAAACAGCCGAGGGCTTCCCGTGCGTCCTAGAGCACAAAACTTGGCACACATACTGCCAAGATACATATCTTTCAGTAAGTTGAAGCTCAAGGCTTCAAGTTACTTACTTTTTGTCAAGCAGAACACGCCGTGAGTGTCTATTGTGGCAAAGATGGCAAATAATAAAAGTCATTATGCGTAAAGAGTCGTTAATCACGGCCGTGACTTTTAGATTCACGGCCGTGAATCTTTCCGAATGGAACCAAAAACCGTTCGATTTTAATCGAACGGTTTTTGGTTCCATTCGGACATATGGACATCACGGCAAGACAACTCTTCAGTGTAATATTTCGCATGGCATGGGGATAGCTCAACAGGTACAGGTACAACGTCATGGATGCATGCACCGGTCATAGCCGGATGACATAAAGAAAACTTATTCTAAATTAACGATAAAATGGGGTATTCTAAACTTATGAAAAAATATTCTAAATTAAATAGCCTACCGTTTACATGTGACCATAGTTGTGTGGCCACGTTCACAGAGGAGGTATTGACCTGGTGGAAAACTCACACCAAGGAGCTGCCAAGTTGGAGTTTTGCGGCAAGAGTTATCTTTTCACTGTCTCCAAACTCTTGTGCGTGTGAACGAGTGTTCTCTTTGTTGAAGAACATGTTCGGAGATGACCAAGACAGTTGCCTTGCAGACTATTTGCAAGGGTCGTTAATGCTCCGGTATAATAAGCGGTTCTAAGTATTTTTATTATATTACGTCTCGCTCCCTTTGTTTTATGATATTGTGATAATGTACGTAGCATTCTTATTCACAACATTCAAAAAAACGGCAGCACTGAAATAAGTGCACTGTAATAATAACATTCGCGGGAATTAATTAAACAACAACAAATAATATACTAACCGTAAACAATAGGGTTTCTTGACCGTAAATAACTTTTGGTAAACGATGTCTTTCCGGTTGCAACTTGGCATACATACCGGTCATTAATAGACGAACACAACGATATATTGTTTGTTGTGATAGGATAAGTAAAACCCAAAATCTGATACCCATTTCTTGTGGCTATATACTAACCGTAAACAATAGGGTTTCTTGACCGTAAATAACTTTTGGTAAACGATGTCTTTCCGGCTGCAACTTGGCATTCATACCGGTCATTAATAGACGAACACAACGATATATTGTTTGTTGTGATAGGATAAGTAAAACCCAAAATCTGATACCCATTTCTTGTGGCTATATACTAACCGTAAACAATAGGGTTTCTTGACCGTGAATAACTTTTGGTAAACGATGTCTTTCCGGCTGCAACTTGGCATACATACCGGTCATTCATAGACGAACACACCGATATATTGTTTGTTGTGGTAGGATAAGTAAAACCCAAAATCTGATACCCATTTCTTGTGGCTATATACTAACGTAAATAATAGGGTTTCTTGACCGTGAATAACTTTTGGTAAACGATGTCTTTCCGGCTGCAACTTGGCATACATACCGGTCATTCATAGACGAACACAACGATATATTGTTTGTTGTGATAGGATAAGTAAAACCCAAAATCTGATACCCATTTCTTGTGGCTATATACTACCTTCGCGGCTTAGCGCCTCGCTCAGCGGCTCAGGGGCTCACTCACGCAGCGGCTCAAGGGCTCGCTCGGCCGCTCAAGGGCTCGCTTAGCCGGACAGCCGCTCAGGGGCTCGCTTAGCCGCTCAGGGACTCCGTAAAAAGGGGGAAAATTTCAAAAAAATTTAGGCATCCTCAAAAAAAGGGCAAAAAAATATAGGCCCATACCCGAAAAATTGGTCAAAAAAATTTAGGTGATTTTAAGAAAAATCCTTGGTAGGGCCAAGTTGCGAAGGTTGGGGTCGTCTAAAATACCCATTGAGTGGGTGTCGAAGAGCCTATCCACAGTGGTACGTGGCGATGGAAGTACGAGGATAGAAGTTAGTCTAATCTTCTCGCTGACGACGAAAGTGGGCTGCCTAGTTTTATGTTCTTTACGACATGGAAAACACCAAAAAGGGGAGGTGGGACCAGCGTCTGCGCATTCCTCATCTTCGTCAGCCTCAACTTCCATGTCAACATCGTCAAGCGCGTCCCGATCACTCACTATCTGATCAGCACTTTCACTTTCAATTTCAATAATAACTGTTTGTTGGGGTAAAGTTGTATCAACATTGGGTTGTGAAGTAGTGGAGGCTTTTCGTTTTGGGGCTTTGGGTAGTTGCTCTTGAAGCTTGGCTTGAGCTCTGCGCTCGCGAGCCTTGGCTGCTAATTTAGCTTTCTTATCAGCTTCAAGTTGGGCCTTAGTTAATATAGGGTGACCCTTGCCATTGGATGCGCTGCGAGGAGGAGGGTTGGGGCTGGGCTTTTGTTTTTTAGAATCAGAACGCCCAGGAAAAGGATTCACGTATTGTGGGTTGGGATTGGGTTTCGAGGAAGGAGGAGGGAGAACGCGTTCAGCTGCAGGAGAAGAGCGCAACACTCGTGTGGGTGTAGGACTGTTTTCATTCGAGGTTGGGGGGTATCACGGGGGACTAGATATCCAGTACTGGGAACCCTCTCATTCGTGTCGCGAGGTCTTTTTATTTGTCGTGTCGCAAAAAGATTCGTTTATATTAACGACGCTTCGCAGCTTTTTCAGAAATATGCTGTTTTTCATTTCGTTTCCCTTAAAGGAGCGAAACAGGTTTCCTGGAAAAAAGTGACATCGTACACACCGCACCGCAGGAGATGTCCCTGAAAAATTATGCCGTTGGAAATTTTCCAAAAATTTCCTGCCGATGTCAGCAGTCCTACCCAGGATTGTGTTGAGCGCTCGCGCTTTACCGGCCAATCATGATACGATAGCATCTGAGGGATACCGATCTCAGCATCAGCAGTCCTACCCCGGATTGTCTCGACCGACCGCGCGTAACCGACAACGAGAGACACGTTTAACAATTCACAATTATACCACAAAGATATGCGGAATTTCCAATTATGAATTTGTCGCAACACTACCACTTTCATACGAGGAAAACAGAATCCGCTTGCATTATATACTGCTAAGACCGCTGAACTGAGCGCCCCGTAAGTCACTCTTCAGCGACCGTTGTGTTTGGAATAATCCCGTCTACCAAACACAACGTAACTTTGCATATGCATTCTAAAGTATGTTAGGAACCTCATATTTCTTGCGCGCGCAAGATCCGTTCAGATTCTAGGAGTCTGGACGCGGCGCGTTAGAGGGGGTGGATGATTTTGTCATTCGTCGAGTCCGCTGACTCGACTCACGCGCAGCAGCGACGCATAATGCACAGCATGGCTTTATCACGCATATCTCATATGCATATACAACATATTTTGAGCATCTGACACTGCACTGACAGCTCTGGCGGAAACGCGGATGTCATTTGCGTCCACGTTTCCGCTAGGATTTCTTCCCTCATTCGCGCGCTCGCTTGCAAGCGAGCATGCGCATCGCGTGAGGGAATTGTTTGCAAAAATAGCACCTGGTGTGTGTTATCTTTCCGAAATAAATTGGACAGACTCGTCAGTCAACCATACATCTCACTGTAGGCTGGCGCGTTCATCCGGGTATAGCGAACGGAATTTTGAGTTTCTAAAACCCCCAATAGTTGCGATTGCGGGTATCATTCTACGTGATGCGCGTATCGATAAACTTAGTAGGAATATGTGATAATATTCAATAGGAAATTCTTGCTTAGATTAATACATGATCTTAAGAAGTAATCTTGTTTTGGCTCGACAGGGGCACACTGCGGGGGAAACGTTCCGTGTTATTCTTAAAATTGCATATTTAACAAATGACATTTGAACACTCACCACTGCAAAAACGGACAGATTTTGCAAAAACGGTCACGATTCTGCAAAAGCCGACACTGGAAAACTCTCGAGCGTGTTTGACCTCATCATTATGCCATGACACCATTCGGGTGTCATCGTCATCGTCATCGATTATGGGGTGGGGATGGGGTCCGATTCTCTTTCTGTGTGGCGATTTTATTGAAAGGAATTTTCGCGAATTAATTCCTCCGTTCAACACGACAGCGACACCCTGAATGCAATTAAAATAATCGTTTGTCCGATTTGTTTTTCATAATTTGTTATCCTTGCTATTCCTGTCCATACAAATTTGGTCATCTGAAAATTTTCTGTGAATTTTGTGGATTTCTGCGAATTTTCACGACAGAAATGAGCGTTGCGCTCATGTTTGTCGCAGGTGCGACAGAAATGAGCGCAACGCTCATTTATGTCGCACGGTATAATTGCAGTTTTGTCGCACGGTGCGACAAATAAAATAACCTTGCGACAAAAATGAAGTGCATCCCCAGTACTGCCCCCTGTATGACATTCCTCGATGCATGTGATAGATGACTGCATTATTCGGCTCGAGACCGCGAGTCACAGCGATACAGACCGCGAGCCACGTGTTAGAGTACTCGAGCATTACCGTAGCCGTACTCGTACAGCCTTGCAAAGCGCACGTAGCATAAGCTACTTAGACTCTCTTACTCTCATATGTCATATCTTTTACAGTCACATATTCCACGGTTCCAGCCTCATATTTTTGCTTACAGCCATAGTTATAAAACACTGATATACAGAATATTCTACCCTGTATGTGTTTCAAACTATCTATTAGGTTATGTTTTACCACGACGCACCACTGCTTTTTTTGATGTAACTCCCGATTTCAAATTAGCCGCCAAACGCGTGTTAAACTGGCAGTCAGCGAAATTGTTTGATGATTGCCTTTTGCGGTTGAACTGACACTCCGCCGGTCGGGCCGGCGGTAAATTTACATTGCTTTTACCTTCAATGATTGGAAATTCTTTTACGATTGCCCTCTCGGCCTTTCATTTAACTTCAATGTCAATGCGCGTCCGTTAATTATCGCATCGCTCTGCCAAAATTTGAGGGACGCCTTAGATTTTAGGTAAATTACGAGCATTTGCCGCGGAAGCGCTGGCCATTTTTTTTTTGAAAATTACAAAAACTTAACAAAATTCTTCATCTATAACCCTACGAGAACGACGAGCGCAACATCGTCACCTTCACCAACTCCAACGGACTGGAAGGCAGGGTAGATATCTTCCGCGGAGGTGACTCGGCCCGCATTGGGAATTTACTTCGGCCACATTTCGGCCCGTCTCGGCCCGAACCCAAAATTGCCGCAGGCGCAAAATTTTAATTTTAAGTATGTCAATTTGTCAAAAATCGATAAAATTTTGGAAATTTATCGATTTTCCCCTCAATGCGACTCGGCCCATCCGCAACTTTTCCTTCGGCCCGCCTTCGGCCCGCCTTCGGCCCGGGCCTCCGTGACACGGCCCCGGGCCGGCCAATCCCAGGAAGATATCTTCCCTGCTGGAAGGACTACCATGTCGTCGTTCACACCTACAACAACACCGGGATCCCAACCACCAACCGAAGAGCGTAACTCACAAGCTCAACGACGTCTATTTACTTCACGTCAACCTCTTTCGCCATCTCCAACAATCGAAGAAGTTTCCATCACGACCAACGCCCTTCTTCAAGATGTGCATGCGCTCACCGCCACCATGGCTGAGCTCACCACCACCCTCGCCTCGCTTGGATCAGCATTTCAGCGTTCATCTGCCCAGACCGACGAGATCTACGAGAATTACGCCACGAAGGAGGAACTCAACGACATCAACCAACTCAACGAGACTGTCATTAACGACCTCATCAAAGTGCGAGACGATTGCAACGACGCCACCTTACTGGCTCGCACTCTGGCGAGTAGAACTACTTCATCTTCGACGCCATCTTCAGTCGTTATTACTTCGGACAAGATGTTTGACACCATGAAGGAATTGGAAACTATTCCAGAAGTAACGCCATTGCAACATCGAGATGGCCACGCACTTTCTCCAACCAGGATCAAGCACATCATGGACGACAACACCAGCGCCTACAACACGCGCTCCACTACCCCTGACGTCGCTCCACTTCTGAAGCAGTTGAAGACCGCCTACTACGCCCTCACGGATATTCACGAGCGTTAACAACAACGAGATCTTCAATTGAACTTTCTCACCACGGGCGGCGACATTGTCTTCAAGCGGTTCTGTGACGCCCTGACCCGTGTCCTCACCGCCACTCGACCTGGCCACGCCCCAGCACTACTTAATCTATATCCAAGGAGCGTCCATTTATTTTATCTCCGATTTGATCTGACGAACAGTTTTCAAATTTTGCCTACGTGGAACCAAAAAACGCGACGCAAGAGCGTCGCGTGCTCGCGTCGCGTAAATGTTGGACAAAACATCTCTGCGTAGCGTGTTACGCAAAAGATGTTTGTCCAAACATCTCCGCGACGCGACGCTCTTGCGTAAATTTTGCGTAGCGTTTTACAGTTTTCCAACCAATCAAATCGCTGTGATCAAAAGTTATGCGACGCGACGAAATTTCATTTTACCCAAACCATACTCTTGTCCCCAGAGCTTATCGGGATGAAAATAGACATTTAGGGTTTGTAACTCTGTGGGGTCCATAAGATTGCCGTTGAGATTGCTCGAATTGGACAACTATGGAGGTTGGGGTGCTAGTTCTCGCTCATGCTAGTGAATGTCGCATCTGCAAACAACCCTATCCGCCCTCAACGTTTGCGAACGCTAGAGAAGTTCCATGACTGCTTGGGAGGTTGGAAACGTTAGGAGACACCCTTACCGGAATATCCAAGTACACTAGTGCGCAGTGGAAGCGTGGTGGGCCCATAACCTACCGGAATATCCAAGTACACTAGATATCAGAAAGTCCCGTACTCGTGTGGATAAACTGTATAAGATAAATAAACCCTAAGCTAGATATACCCGGAACGGTCTCGGACGGTATCGGTGTCTAGCCTACCTGTGACACAGCGTGTGTCACAGTACGAACCTACAGATCAGTCAGTAGTCCAGTGTTGGTCCTAGGGATCTGTCATAGGGGCCTGCACCGGGACTCCCGGTCAGGGCTGCCTATACAGATTTCAGCAACCCTTACCGTTCAAGATGCCGTTGAGATTGCTGCATTCCGTTAACTCTACAGCGTTTAATCAATAATCTAGTCCACGCTTAGCTTGCGACAATCTGCCAAAGTACCCTATCAGCCTTGCCTATTAAAGGGCCCGAGAAGCCTCCCGTTCGCAAGCAAGCAAAAAAAATTATTAGCTAGATACCATATCTTCAACGAGATGACGTCGAGATTGCTCCATTCCGTGAAGTCTACACCGTTTAATCAATCATCTTGTCCACGGTTAGCGCTTGCGCAAATCTGCGAAAGTACCCTATCCGCCATGCCTATTAAAGGGCCCTAGAGGCCTCCCGTTCGGCGCAAGCGAGCAAGAAGAAATAGCAGTTAGATGCCTTAACTTCAATATTCCGGCGAGTTTTCTTCAAATCATTAACTACACAACTTGCAATAAATTATCTTATCAGCCCTTGAGGCTGTTTTTCGTGAACCTGTTCCGTGGCGGAAAAGAGATAGCGAAAACGGGCATTTAAGCGCGTCTGCCAACTAATGCCAAGAGTTTCTCCGTGCCTCTTCGATCAACTGTAACGTCGACTGCGCGGCCGCGCTCGGAGAAACTCTCGTCTGGGAACAAGAGCAACCCTACTCTCGTCCCCAGAGTTTAGACGAGCCGCGCTTCGCGCGGCTACCCGCGATTCGATTCGAGGGGTGCGTTACTTGATGATTGTGGAGCTCGTCTCCGGACGCCCATAAGCTCAATCTGCGTTACAAACCCTAAGTAATATTCGCGCTATTTCGGTCCGGAGACTCGGGTTCCAGAGTAAGAGCAACCCAAACCAGATTTAAGGACGGGACTCCTCATAAATGTCGGTCATAGCGCCACTCGCCGGCATCCGGCATGCCTGCGCCTATTTGTCTCCCGCCACGTCATCATCACCAGTCGAATGGAATCACCCTCCCTCGCCTGTGACTGTTAACGCCTAAAGTAAAGCTAAACTAGAAATAAACTGAAAATTCGAGAGACGATTGTCGAGCTACTAGAGATACAGTAGTATGGGAATGGCTCGTCTTGCTTGGGATCTTTCACCTCGCCTGTAGTACATCGCAAACGTTGTTTGGTGATTCGATGTGTCGAGTATGAGGAGCGTTTGCTGTAACGCACCAATCTCTTTGTTTCAGACAATATGTGTAAGGCTATACATGCCAACCGTTGAAAACGTTCGACTGGCCGTGGCTTTCCAACAAGTTTGCCAGAAGAAGACTATTTTTCAGCTATTTTTCAGAACGGCAATGAAAAACACGGGCCTCTGCGAAATCAACGAGAAGCTATTATCGCGGATTTAGAATCTGGAGTGCGAAAGTGCCCTAGTCCGCTGCACGAAAACAGAAGTTGGAGTCACGAAGCTGAGCTTAGCTTGTTTCTCCGCTCCTTGCATTCCTCTGCTGAATTTTGCGACACGGATCTCGTATCCGCACAGGACTTATAGTAAGCACACCAGCCTGCAGCATGACGTGAGTTTCGCCTACGCCCGTACCCGTTTGCAGTCTTATCAACACATTTCAGGTCCAGCTGTATTCTGCGGGAAGTGTGAGCGTGTGTTCCCCTGTCTTGCGGCAGGGTTGTGGGCCGACTGCGTGACGCGTTTAAGCGTAACTTGAGTATTCGGCGCAAAGACAAAAATGCTCAAGGAGATTCCCCCAAAAAGTCCCGACCCAGGTGATATACAGCGTCTCTTGACACATGCCGATTTCAAAGTGGTTACAAGGCTATTCATGCTTTCGGATGACCACAAAACAGTGGATGCACATCCAACAGCTTCGTGGCAGCTTTTTCCTCACGCACGGCAACAACTTCATGTTGGTTGCCTCACGTATGTCTGTGGTGGAAGGGTGGTGATTCCTGCTTATGCTCACTTTCTGACCTAATGTGTATAATATGCACTACACGTGCTCGCTAAGTATTTGTTGATCGAAACTTTCTGTATCGGCTCAGTTGGTTCACGGGCCTCAAGATCAACTTTAGTGCAAATGCAAAAAGTTTCAAAAGGACTTTAACCAAAACTTTCACCTTCCAGGTACAACTTCACGTGCCTTTAAAGCGAGTTGCTGGCTATTCACGCTTGCTAATAGAAGCTTAGAAGCTGCATGTTTGAGGATAAGGTTCTGCTGGTGCTTCTTTGAGCCGATCCAATGTGTTCGGCTATTCGAAACTCTCACGCATGTACACTCTCTATCGGATGTCACTTCGAATCGCTGAGCTGCCTTGGAACAGACGGAGGCCTGCATCTATCTCTGTGTGAGGGAACAATGCACTGCAAATTCAATAAATGAATGCATCCCACCACTTCTCCTGTCCAAACGCATGTCGTGTACGAGATGGTGACGCACTTTACTGTGCTTTAGTTTAGGAGGTTGCGCCGCTGAATAGACTGATGTTGCAACGTACGCTTGAAATTCAGTGCGCAATAAGACACTATTCTATTCTGAAGCTTACGCAGAGACTGGGTGCAGAAACAAAGAGTTTCGGACGTCAAGGTGGCAGGAAAAGCGAAAAAAAGCCATGTTGAGAGGAAGCTCGCAAGGTAATCCTCTTAGCCACCCCAGAGCCGCATGCATTCCCGAAGTTAAGAATCTCCGGGTTCGTCTAATATGTTTCCGAGCAGTGAAGCTGGCAGTGTTTCGTTGGAGTCCGATTTCTCCTATCCCGGTTGCCGTTGCCTACCCGTCACGATATTCTTGAAACCACGCGGCAGTCTCGAAGTGATATCGTTCCGATGTCGATGCCATTTCTCTCAATGGCACGCCGCTACTCCGCTCTTCCGCGACGCCTATTCGGCAATTAAAAGAGCATTTCGACCTCAGTGGTGAGAGTTTATCTGTGTTGGGGCTTGCGCAGGGAATCGAAATTTCGGAAATACAATAGAATGGTTGCTGAGGAGTTCATGAGCATCATGGGCTGGAATGGCGGCGTTGCTGCCGCTCGCAGAAGGAAAGAACTTGACGAACAAGGGTGTCCACCAGAGGATGATGGACCTGACGTAGTAGTGCCTGTTACATCTGCTGTCGAAGAGTTGAATTCGGCGGCAGAAAGCGAAGCACCGATAGAGCGTCACACGCACGTGAAAGAAACCAGGTGAAAGCGCGCAACTCTTGCAACTCATAGAAATTTGCCGGGGAATCACGAAGTAGCTGTTAGGGTTTCCGACATGCAACCCCTTCTTCACTAAGCTTGCAGGCCAGTGCTCGAGCCTTACCAGGCACACGTTGTAGTGCGAAAATCAGAATAAAACAGCCTGTCCGCCATTGCAGTCCGTTGCGGAAGCAGCTCGCCGGAGGGAAATTATTTCTGGATCAGTCGCAGGCCAAGTATTTGATGTAGACAGTGAAAACACAAAGTCGGCGAGGGTGCACTTCAGTTTTTGCAAGTTTTCACAAATTTTGCTCTGTGGGAAGCAAAGTATTCACAATTTTCTAGCGGAAGTTCAAATATGATCTCAAGGTTGACTCAGCACCGGCATGATTTACTAATGGACTTAATGGTTGTTCCATTTGATTCCACAATAGACTTGGAGTCCCAAGCACACTTGATCGGCACTTGTTTGCGTATCTGGACAGAACTTCTTTGGCTCTCCGCGCTCAGCAACCGGCATCGTGCTGCAGGGGTTCGTTGACTGTCGAGGAGGACACAAAGGTCCCGTCAATGGATGCAGAGTTCCCAATGATGTCTACTGATATTGACGTGGAGGATTTGGAGCGCGAGAGGATGATCCCTATGCCTGCACAGGTGAGCTTGCCAGCTGCGTGCGAGGGGGACTCAAAGTTTCTTGCTTCCCAAACGCAATGCTTGAGAGGAGCGAAGGAGATAGCAGCAGCATGTAGATATATGCACCATCGCACATTACCTTCCTTGCCACGGTGCCAGCTTTCCTGAACTCCCGAGACATTCGCCTGCAGCATTCGACGAATCTGTGTCCCTGGGCACGAAGGGTGTCCTGCTGGGACTGGCTTGAGTGTGCGCCCGCCCAAAACCGGGCTTTGGGCGAGTTTTCGGGCTCAGAAAATCGGACGGCGTGTGACATATGACTCCTGCAGGTGCCGCAAGAAGACATGCCCGTTTCACAGCATCCAGGAGCAGGGCAGCAGAGGGCCGAGAGCAAGGAGAAGGTATTCGTGCCGGTGCGCTGCTCTTCACAGCGATGCGAAAATGTACGATGGGTTTCTCATTTGTCGTCCTTCGTTTTTCGCGGGCCTCAGCAAATACTAACACAGGCACAGAAGTTTCGGCCACCTGGGTCGCTCAGAGCTCAGAATCAGAAGTGAGCCTATTCGGGTGTTCAAAATATTTTCTGTGAGAGGTAGCCAGACGAACATAGGCCCCAGGTCTGATAGAGAGGAAATCTAAGCTTAGGACGGTCCCAATTGCTCGTTTGAGCATCCGCACATTTCACCTTTGAGGTGCGCGACATCGTAAACAGCTATCCGAAGGGAAATCGTAAACAGCTATCCGAAGGGAAATGGGACTGTGATCCCAGCCAAGTGCTTACTTTTGCTCGAAATCACGGGCAGCGTCCCGTTAAGGCAAAAACAGTTCTCTCATGAAGTAAAAGTTCAGCCAAAATGTGTAGTTTCTCATATTTCTCTCTGGTTCCCAATGCACGAAAGCGAGGACCAACGAATCTGAATCACGCAGACAGCAGTTTCAGACGATGCGAGACGTTCAGCTGTGATTTGCACAATATTTCTCGGCCCGTCTTCGCGGCCGAGTTTGTATATGTTATATATACTCCAGTAGTGGCGTCTCACTTTGAGAAAGGAATGCATAGGAGCTTTATGACAGTTCTTGAGAGGAGAGAACCCGCGTCTCACTAACGACAGTTCTGCTTCGGCTCCACTGGTGCTGATATATTGAGGGATGCATGGATAGGCTCTGGCGCACGCGGAACAAGAAGTCAAGTTGGATGTTCAGGACACTCGAGGTGACTGCGCTCTCCTGCAGCCTATCTCACTCAGTCGGCTTAGAGCCAGTACATCGCTGGTGTCTGAACGTCTGAACAGCGAGATCTCCCAAAAGGAGAGTGAATAGAAACACCGGGGGGAGTATTCAGCACAGAGCTGTCAGGGACTGACTGGACTATTGGCTAGCGGCCGGCACCGTAATGCCGAGGGGTAAAAGTCAGGCGGCCTCAAAAAGCACAAGCTTGCTGGGACACAAGGGGGGGAGGTAAATGTGGGAGGCAAGGTAGAAAGTTGAGGGCCCACTGTGGGGCGCACGATATGTGTTGCGCGGGTTCTATTGACCTGAGAATGCTTCCTGGCAGCGTCGAGGACTTCTTTTATTAGAACGGGATTGTTTAGCCAGAGCGGGGCGTCCCGAAGCTCCGAGCATGACGGCCGGCGAGGGAGGGAGCCTGCAGAAGCGATTCCCGTCAGGCGCTCAGTGCACGGCTGGGGACAAAATACCACCGACGTGCACGCGCAGAAACACAGCGCCACTTTGCATCCTGCTCACGGACGGGAGCAGGAAGAAGCGCGCGGCGTGGAAGATACCATCGGGAACGACGTGCACGTGCTGGAATACAGTGCCGAAGCGAAAGTTGATCACGTGGAGGAACATCGACACCAGCATGGTGACGTGGTGAATACGAAGGACGCTGCAGCCAGGCAACAACATCATCGTACACACAAGGACAACACAAGGACAGCCACAATGCAGCCGCCGCCACTTCATGCTGTCGAAAATAACGATGCCCAAACTTGGATGGCGCCTTCAAGGCAATCAAGTACGACCTGCAGCTTGGCGCAGGGGAGACGAGGCTTCCTCGAGGGGAATAGGCTGCTCCTACAGTACACGCTTGTGGGGCTGTAGAATGTTATATACACTGCAAAATTTGAGTTCTTGAACCGCTTTTTGCCGGTTTGAGCTCGATCTGTGTCTTCTGAGTTTCGGTGCCCCTAAACAGCTAGCAGTCGTTTCCAGGATAGGAAATGCGTGTAAGACTGCGCAGCACCAGTGACAGGTTTGCACGGCGGAGGCTGCAAAGGTGGCGGAGCTGCCACACTAGCTGACAGGCTTAGATGAAGAGCAGAGCCTTAGGGAAATGGGGTTTCCCACCTAATGGCAGGTGAAATCTTTAGCCCAGAAAACGCCAAACCTTTGTATGTGACACAAGGTTTGTTTTTTGGGGAGTGCAGGGGATGCTCCAACTCATCAGCTGAGAGATTCCGTGTGGAAACCAGGAGGAGGTCTGTGCCTCCTCCTGGCTTTCCTGATATGCCCCCTTATTGTTCATCCCGATATTGTATCACATGGGCAGCCGCACAGCCCGGGACTTTTCTGTATCTGACTGTTTCAGGATGTATTTTTCCTGTGTTCACTGTCTTGGATTGACGACGTCACGTCGCTCCAACGGGCGCGTTCTTTCACACCGGATTTTCTCCAGCTTTCGAAAGGTCACTTTTAAGGGATGAGTTCAAGAGAGGCGCGGCAGCTGCGTGTGGAGCAGACGATGCTCTGCCGGGGCTATTTCGTGGCACTGCGGCCGATGGCGGGCGCATACATAAATAATGAATGCATCGATTGAATGTGGCATCTCTGTCTTCCCAAAGGAGTTTGAGGGCCCGTTCGATTAAAAAGCTGAAGGGACTCCTCCTGCAGCACCTCTCTGGCTGAAGGGACCTTGGAGTGTGGCAGGCCGTGACCTCGGTCAGTTCTCCAAATATGAACACGTGTCTGACGGCCCAGCGCTGGGAGCAGATGGTGTGAAGCCCTTCACCGTTTGGAATGAGCACTCGAGGGCTGACGTGTGCAAGAGGGTGGGCTTGCTTCTTGCTCCACTGCTTTGGGTGTGTAGATGACTGCAGTTTTATGCCGAGGTGGTGGGAATGTGGATCTATCCTCGGTGCGACCCCTGATGGGGCGTCCAGGGTGACGAGCCCCGCGTGCTGCATGCGACTAGAGGTGTCATCGCTGCAGCCAGTGAACCGCCGCCACAGATCACCACGGGGCATTGATCTTATGCGAGCTCTCACCTCGACATGCTGTCTCGGCACTCACGGGGTTCACGCCGTGTTTGGATTGGGAGGGGAGGGGTGGTGGTGTGTTGTGGGGCAGATGCAAGTCATACGCACAAGAACACTGCATCTGCTTCTCGGCCGAATCTACAAGCAGGCCAAGCGCGCGATCACAAGCAACAAGCCCATCATCATGATACACGCCCCAAACAACTCGATCAGAGAGAGCACCATCACAAAACACACACCACTAAATTTGATGAGAGTCACTTGCCACATTTCACCGCGGAAAGATCGCAGCGGGCCTACCGTGCAGCGGACGATCCGCACCTGGAGGGACAGCTCATTGTCCTAGATGCCTCAGAAAGTGCTATGTATGAGATAGAGGATGCTGCGGACGGACCCATCGAAAGGCCGGTGACCCATGTCCAGGATCATCATCAGCCAGCTCCCAGTCCAAGTCGGCAGAAAGGTACCAAACTCTTCCACTGGCCGATTTACTGTATGCCTGCAGGATTGATGCTTGGGCAGGTCAATTGCACATTCACAATGGTCCGCGCCGCAATTTCATGTCAGCGGTTTGCATTGCAGATCGGTGTGGTGCATACTGGCATGGCGGAGCCATTGAATTTACAGCGCCGTGCATTTAATTTACAGGATCCGAGCCTGGGTCTGTCGTGGACACCCTGATGGGGGGTCTCGCCTCTAACTTGGCGCGTGCCCGAGAAGTGGTTCTTCTGATCGGCGTCTGCTACTCCTACAGATCCAAGCGGCAATAAACATGAAGCTCGGAAGGTAGTAAAGTTTGACCATGGCGACGACTATAGCAACAGCCATACGCAGGTGCAGGGAAAACAGTCACACTTCAATGTTCAAGTCCGGGGACAAGCGGTCCTGGGAGAAGCGCTCATGGCGTCCCCCTGCCCTAAAGGAGAAACTCAGCAAGTTCATCACAGGTGAACCCACTTTTAACACTGGCACGTTCATCTTGCCCACATCTGCGCATCTAGTGCTATGGCTCATCACTTTTCTGATGATGTGAGCAGGAACGTAAAGCCGGTACGTAAAGCAGGCAACAAGGGTCCAAGGCCGCATCCTAGCAGTGGGTGGGAAGGCGAGGGAAGCTTCAATGTCCGTGGACAGTCGGTAGTCCGAATTGAAGAACGGTGAGCCCACTCAATTTGCTGTCGCAATCATCATCGAGACAGGCACTATGAAAATCTGACACTTCTGTACAAGATAATGCGGACGTCTGAACCAGGCTCATTGCATCAATGGCTTCGAGCCGCATCCAGGGACGAGATTCGATCCTTTGTATGAAACCCTGTCCATTATTAGGTTCCACTGTATTTTTTTGTAGCTTTATTTGGGAAGGCAATGAGCATGCAGTTGTGGTGTATATGAGATCAAAGGTGTCTGAGATGAGAGAAAGTGGACAACGTGCGCAGAAGTCCGCAACAAAATGGAAAGCCGAAAGGAAATCGGGACCATGGCATGAAGTTTGCTGGTGCGCACATCACTAACTATTTTTGAAAAGCCAAAGCTTGAAGTGACACGCCATTATCCTGTTGTGAAAGGCTGAATTCTTGACGCACGCTTCAAAGTGATGATATAACATGAAGCCTTGAATAACACACTCGAAATGAGGCCAGGGATAGCATTCAAAAAGAGGACGACACACTCATTTCATCTGTGAGCATCTTCTCGAGCATCGGTGTCTTGCTAAAGACATGCTGTTACTCAAATGTTTTTGCAGAGTATGTTGAGCAGAAGCAACAGCAGTAACGACCGCGCAAAAGATGGAGATATGACCATGAATTCGTTGGTCCCTGTGATAGGACAATGGCAACAGCTGTGAGGTGGACAATGGCCATGCTAACATATGTGTAGAGGAGATACGTATTTTTCCATGCTCAGGAATTCCTGGCGTAATGATACTCCAAGGATTGACGGTCATGTTCAAAATCGAAGGTGTAATGTGCAGCGAAGTATGTTGCATCCATATTTGTCAGATTAATTCCATTTCCAACATGCGCCTGTTTTTTTAATACATTGACGCCGATTACTAGGGCAAAGTCCTGCGGGCGCAAGTGTCCCCACAACTAGCTGGCGTGACCATTATTTCCTGTGTATTAAAGAACCTTTCTTAATGTAATTGTAGTATTCACTCCGGCCTACCACCACGCATTGTGCGATTCGTGCCAAGCAACCGAGGCAGCCGATTGGTAATTTCTTAATGTAATCCATTCCCGGGTTGATGTCACACATGATCATTCCATGTCGTTTGCACATGCAATCAATCGTAGTGCGACACGCCTCTATGTCATAAAAGGATAAAATAAAATACTCCTCGCGGCCATACTGTACTATACAAGATCTTCGGAAGCACCAAAACTCATCGAAACATAGAGTTGCGAATCTTTACGGTTTGCCCACGCGGGTGCATACTGTTATCTGGAAAGGTGAAAAACTAAGGCGTATGGTAGTGTGTTGGCTCGCACTTCGTTGATACCCTTGACCTCCTCCTGGTCGAGGGTGTTCTTCCGCTTCGCCGAAGCCAGAGCCGCGTTGAAATTGATGATGTCCGCGTGCGGGTCGACGTTGGCCAAGAAACGGATACGCAGAAGCTGGCTCGTGCCCTGAAAAGGCGTGCCTGCATCGAGCAGCATGCGAGCGGTCTCGAGTAGTACACGCGTATCGTCATGCGGGCTGGTCTCGGCAGAAGCCTCCAGCCAGTCTGCTGCGGGTGACGTGGGATCGTAAATCAGCTCGAGAGTGGAAAACAGCAGCTTGTTCACCTCGGCTCGGACTCGAGTGCTAATGTCCTCGAGGTCAAAGAGAGTGGCGAACAGGGCATTCTCGTTCACGAACGCCTCCTTGACCGTCGGGATCAATTTTGCGAAGAGCACAGCCGCACCGTGCCCATTTCCGCCGAAAAGGGCATGCTTCTCTGGAAAACATTTCCGGATGACGTGCTTCGCCACCGACTCGTCGTAGCGGTCTCGTGCCAAAGCGTTCACCGTGGCTACGAAAAGGAACTATATTATTCTGGGAGCAAATTTTGATTGTTTCCGGAACAATTAACTTTTGATTTTTCCCGTAACAATGAATTTTGGCTACGGGAAAGCATATTCAGGGTTTAGTGTTAGGTTTTTAGGGTGCCTGACTACTGGATAAACCCCATAAACTCTCATTGAACCCTAAATATGCATGTCCGTAGCCAAAATTCATTGTCACGGGAGAAATCAAAAGTTAATTGTTCCGGAAACAATGAAAATTTGCTCCCGGAAAAATCAAAACCTCTACGAAAACTACGGCAGTCGAACTCTCCACCGGCGCAGCCGTAGCAGCCGGGGTGTTGGGCGTGAGCACATGCCGTGACGCATCATCGTCAAAAAATGTCGCTAATGAACGCCGTAGAGGCATCGCACTCGTGTTGGATCTAGTGGCAACCATGATAAAAGAGACTATAGGGTTGGAGCGAGGGAAATGATTGACGGAGATTGAGCCACGGAGGCGGCCACAGGTCAAGACGGAAAAACTATTATTCGGGAATAGTTTAACCCAAAATGGGGAATATAAAAAAGTGATGATATTCGGGAATAGATTAAATGCCACATGCATGAGACATATTAAATATGTGGACGGAATATACACATATGTAACGTGAGTCCAAAAGCGACCAAAAACCGATGGATCATCGATCATCGGTTTTGGTCGCTTTTGGAAGGTGCCTTCGGTTCAGCGTGTGCAATATTTTGCGTCTGGCACACCCCCTTCTTCTTCTTAACAATTTATTACATGAACCATATTGTTTCCCACCATTCGATTCTCAAAGCGTTTGTATTCATTAGGTGAATACCTTTCGTTTGAGCTATCGATTGGCCCCATCCGCAATCGCATCAGCTTAGCATTCAGTCGCGACTGCAAGCTAAGTTGGTGCGGTGTGAGATGGTCTCAACCACTTGCGGCTTTGCATAATAGGGGTGTTCGTGAGAATCATCTCACGAAACTTGGCACTGATATTGTTTACAGCAATATCAGTGCACCCTCAAGAGCATATGACAAGCCGTTGAGTATATTAAAGACGGTCGCGTGCTGGCATGATGCCTTTTGGGTTTGGGTTTCAATGTACCCAAACCCAAACATGCCAAACATCGAAGGGCTTCCCGTGAGTTTCAGCGCACGTAACTTTGCAAAATATATTGCTAAGATCTATATATTTCATATTTCGGAAGTGCAAGGTTTGCGATAGTTTGTGCGCGAAGTTAACATATTATTTCTTTGACCCAGATTTGCGAGTTAGAATATTACGCTAAAATCGGTGTCAAAGAAATGGTTATACCATTTTGCGCACAGACTTTCTTAGACCTTGTGCTTCGAATATATCAAAGATAATTATCTTGGCAATATTTCTACGCAGTTACGTGCGCTAAACCGCACGGGAAGCCGTTTGCTGTTTAGCATGAATTGGGTTTGGAAACATTTGGACCCAAGCCCAATAGATCTGCCAAAGAAATAAAATGATGTTTTTGCCAACAAGTTATCTCAGGCCTTGAGCTTCTGAGAACTGAAAGATATATATCTTGTAAATATGTGTGCATAGTTTCGCACGCTATAATGCACGGGAAGTATTTTTTTTCAGTTTGGCATGTATTGGGTTTGGGTACACTCGAACACAAGCCCAATAAATCTGCCAAAGAAATAAATTGATGGCTTCGTGCGCAAGGCTTTTTGCGACTAAAAGTATATATATCTTAGTAATACTTTTGCAAAGTTACGTGCGCTGGAACTCACGGGAAGCCCTTTGCTGTTTGGCATGTTTGGGTTTGGGTACATGCAAACCCAAACCCAAACCTGCCTCATGATGTGCAGCACGCGTTTAGCGCATAGCTTACATCAGAGATTGTGCGTTTGAGGGTGCACCAATATTGCTGCTAGCAATATTTGTGCCAAGTTGCGTGGACTAGAACGCACGAGAAACCCTCCGCTGTTTGAGTTTTAATGCATTGTGCATGAAAGTTATAAGGGTCTATCAGTTGCCCAATAGCTTCCTCGTCATCCAAATCCTCAAATATTTCTCGGCCTTGCTTCCCTGGCGCGTGGGCTAGTGAACTCCAAGGTTTCCTCCATGTCTTCCATCGCATGGCACTAGAGTGTGCCCGACAAACGGTATGCTCTTTGTGTTTCGGTTAAAAATGGTTCAGGCGGCTCGCATGCATGGTGACATGTGGCATTTAATTTATTCCCGAATAACATCACTTTTTAATATTCCCCATTTTTTGTTAATATATTCCCGCATAAATTCCCTACCGGTCAGGACGGGTCGTCGAGAAATGTCGGAAAGCTGAAGGTCTGAAGTCTCGAACTGCTTCGTGTGGCGGAATCAACGGTTTCGCGTAGTTCCCAAAATTGAATTACGTCCATCGTAACAGGTTCCCCGATCAATGGCATCATTTACGACAGAGCTTGTCAAGCATTGAGAAGCTTAAAGACCGGTTTGAATCGTGGGAAGTATCCATGTTTGGAGGAACTTGCGTGGCTAGTGGACCGGTTTCACGCCATGGGCCATTCAGCGACGGACGAGTTTTGCAGGGAGAATTGCAACCCATACCGGCCAGCAAGTGCAGGCCTAGTTCGTGTCCTGGAGACAAAACCTCTGGTCGGCCCACCCCCCAGTTACACAGGTGATCCTAGAGGCACGACGGCACCGGTCCGCTATAACGATTGGAAACGCGATGAAAATATGACAATCATATACGATCCGAAGAGTTGTAGCGGGCGGAAGATCGTGATGCCAAACACAGAAGTGGGTGCGGGCTCTTATACGGAATATCGTGTCGTGGACATTGGGAACACGGAGAAGGCTGAGCAAACCTTTGCCATGCTTGGGAATTTTGCGATGCCCATGCGGAAGATGGAAGGAAACTTTGCATTGTTTTTCCTCTATTGTGTCATTGACGTGCATAACGCGCTTACTACAAGGCACTGCATGAATCCGATGAGTTGAATTTGAATAATCAATGCTGACCCTATTCATGAATTTGAATAATCAATGACGGCCCTATTCATGAATTTGAATAATAAGAAATCTTATTATTCAAATTCAACTCAAATTATTCAAGTAATTTGACGTAAACTCGAACAATAAGATAAATATGATTTAATAGCACATGCCGGCACACTAGCGAGGCATTCGGATAGCACTGCGGGAAAACACATCATCATACACATGACTTGTTCGTTCGTTGTGTTTTTATAGCATTCAACAAAACTACTGAGACAAATAGTTCAAATACTGTGATGGAAGGAGTGATATTGCTAACCACTAGAGCTATGGGGTCTAGGGCGTCCTCAATATCATAGCGGACACCGGGAGTCGAACCCCCGGTGTCACGGTTGTATAGGTTGGAAACAACCGTCTAGACCATCTAGCGCTATGGGGTCTAGGGCGTCCTCAATATCATAGCGGACACCGGGAGTCGAACCCCCGATGTCACGGTTGTATAGGTTGGAAACAACCGTCTAGACCATCTAGCGCTAGATGGTCTAGACGGTTGTTTTCAACCTATACAACCGTGACACCGGGGGTTCGACGGCAAATGATTCGGGAATAGATTACTCCAAAATGGGGAATAGAAATTTCAATCTGTTTTTGGGGAATAGGTGTGTGACACATGCATATGCGTCTAAAGTTTTGCGTTTAAATTTTTAATAAATCGTTAAAATTTTCCCCCCACCCATCTGTTCACTTTCGTTTTGCAAACATGAGGAAGCCTCCGAAAAAGTACACTAGGGTGTGTCTTTCTTGCGATAATGGCGGCCGTCGTTGTACTAGACATGCCACGCGTGTTCACCGCACAAAGGAACACCCTTTCTTCCACTTAACCGCCTTAAACGGCACAGGGCTTGATACCTATGTAGAGAATTGTGGCTTTCGATTCAAGCATACAGAGTCGGTAAAGGTATGGGAAAGTCAAGATAGGGACCGTACCCCTATTTGGGACTTTCAAAACGATTTTGTGTATATAGAACACACGGAGGGTATGCCTTGGGGCAAGCTTGTTCCAAGTCGAGGAAACTTCAACTACCTACCTTGCCAACGACACTTGCTTACGGGCTCGTATCCTCCATTTCATTACAATAACGTCGCCGCGAACTGGCAAATGCAAGACATTATGCAGTCGTTCCTGAAAGTGCTTATGTCGAAGCGTGCGTTCAACGCTCAGTCCCTATCCCGAGCTTTGTATTGGTTTTGCTTGGTTGCTTCCCGTGAGCATCGCAGTGCGCACTTTTGTTGTGCGGGCTCGCAAATTATTATCCGGCAGAAAGGTGCTACGCTTTGCAAGCTTTGCAACGCTTGCGCTACTTCGATCTTAGCGCATAACAAGTTTGCCGCTCTTCGGCTTGAATGGTGTTCTATTAATACGGATACAGGAGTGAGTTCAACTAAGTTTTGTCGGGTAGACTGTGGAGCGGGCTTGAGCCCGGAATACTTTGAAGACAACTTCTCCCCACGGATACTAGTTCTTTAGATATAGGTAGGCGGCCAAAATATAGGATCTTCTTTATCCTGTGTACGATCGTACATTTTGTAGAAGGTTACACAATAGCGCACTCCTATGAAGCCCGCAGAATTGATCCTATGCTTGCACCTTGCGTCGGATTTAAACACTTTATGCGTGTCAAAAAAACACTTCACTTCGTCGTTGTACGGCGACTCTACCTCGTAAACGGCATTTTCGAACCTCCCTAGGAATATGTTGTATTGATGTGACACGTCGTGCTTGTCTGTGTGCCTACCAACCTCGCACATGTCGCTCATCATGCACGATACGTACAAACACCAATCCCCGTGGACGCCGTGGTAATTCGCATCAATACACTTCAATAGTTCCCCTGCTAGCAAAAAGATCTCCTTCTTCCAATATGGGTTGCTCTTCGACACTAGAGGGTCGTCTAGATATACGCCTCTGTTCTTGAAAAAAGGATGCTTCAAGCTAAACGCAGACGTCCCGTCCTTCTTCTTGGCGAATCCCCACTGTTGCGCAGTTCTCCCCATGTTGAACCACCATCCAAGATTCCAACCCACCTTCGGAGCCGCGCCTTCTTCTTCATCGCGGTCGTCCTTTTTGTCGCGCCTCTCGATGCGCTTGCACGTTTCAGCATGCAACACGGATTCTAGCTCTCCGCACAACGCTTTGAACCTAGGCGAGTCGCTAATTGGAAGTCGCTTGCGCCTGTCTCCGCGATTCCCACAATATTATCCCTCTAGTCAAGAAAGAGGCCACGGTAAAAGCTTCACCATCATACATATAAGGTGCGTTCCCCTTGCTTTCCATTCCCTTGTAAAGATGTGTGTGGAACTCTTGGGCTTTTGTTGCTATCATTTCTTTCGCTTCTTCTGAGTTGAAAAAAACGTACCACGCTTCCACGTCTCCTAAGCTGCGGTCATACCCGGGGTATTTCGCAGGGGGTAACAAGATCTTCAAAGCTAACTTGTTAAAACATTCAGCTCTGTTATCTCCCACCACTGGTCGCTCGAAAGAATGCAACAATTTCAAGCATACCACGGACGCCTTTGAATTAAGGCAAGCTGCTAATAACGGTTCGCACAAACCTCTAGCATAAGGTAAAGACGACACAATTACGTCAATCTTCGGTTTGAAAAGTTCCCAGTCTATTATTGCTAAATCAAGTTTTCTTATCCCTTTTGCAGGCTTGTGATCGCTCAGGAAAATTGTCTTGGGCTTGAACGCCACAAGATTCTCGTACACATAATGCGGTGCTTGTCCGCAGCAGAAATCAAATATCCTTAGGCCTTTGAAACTTTCTTTGAAAAAAGCTAGTAGTGGTGTGTATTGCCCTTTAAGAGTGGGATAAAAACTTGTAGACTTGCAACATTTGCGTGGTAAATCAATTGCAAATGGATAACTTGAAAGGCGCGCACACCTCGTTGATAGCGCACTTCGCTTTCTTTTTGTTGGCATTTTGTGTGCCACTTCTGCCTCTACATCTTGCAACTCCTCATGCTCAAGCTCTCTCTCTAGCTCTGGTTGGGGCATCTCCACATGCGTTGCCTCCTCCTCCGGTACTTCATCCAAATCTTGAGCCTCTGACACCTTCTCAGATATCGCGCATCTTGTTATCTTGTCTACCCACTTGTCGAATGCGAGAACTCGACTATGCTTGGCACAACATTTGCCAACACCACATGTCGTGCCAAGCGCGGCGCTCTCCACAGGGCGAACCATCAATAGTGCTTTGAACACCAATGATATTCCCCCCTGATTAATCGAATACGTATCGTTGAAAATATACCCACAATACGCTTCGAAAATCGTTGTCAAGTCTACGCGTCCGTAGTCGTAGCCTGTTTTCCCATCCTTATACTTAACACCTTCTGGCCAAAACTCTGGCTTGCTATCGCCTAACTTCGCGTATGGTCCTAATAAACGCGCGAGTACTTTGCGAAAGTCTTGTAGGCTAGGCTCTTTCGCATCGCATATATCGTTACACTTTTCTTTACGCATATTTTCGTTTCGATTTTATGTAGGAACGAACCTTACTTTTCGCTAAGTATTGTTAGACGTGTTCCCAAAGTGACCAAAAACCGTTCGATTCCGAATCGAACGGTTTTTGGTCACTTTGGGAACACATCTGATAATACTTAGCGAAGGTTTGCTGTACAGTATTTTCGCTAAGTATTATCAGATGTGTTCCCAAAGTGACCAAAACCCGTTCGATTCGAAATCGAACGGTTTTTGGTCACTTTGGGAACACGTCTAACAATACTTAGGGAAAATGACAGATAGGTCGAAGAGAATAGCGCGTGTTGTCACCATGCCGACTTCCTAACTCACATTAACATCCCGAACCCCTTATTACACCGTGCACGGTGTAGGCCCTCCCGAACGCAGCGCAGCCGCGATTCACGGCCGTGAATCTGAAATTCACGGCCGTGAATTTCAAATTCACGGCCGTGAATCTGAAATTCACGGCCGTGAATCTGAAACATAAGTACATTCCACAAGAGAGCACCCCGCTGAAATTATTTACCCTTAAGGTATATTCGGAGCATTTACCATGTGACGTGCACCATATCGCCTTCCACACGAGTTTGACATGGCAGCGTGTCACATTGAGCTGCACGAAATCTTCAGGCCTCCTGTTCCTCGTCTCCGAAATTTTCATAATGCTTCTCGAAGTCGCACGTGGCAGCGAATATCATATACTGAATTATTATACATAAGGTTTTTCTCTTGAGGGCCTCGAGAGACGAGTATTATCATTTATATGATATATCGAAACCGTATTCAATCCGATTAAATATTATCTCAGGCAAACTGTCTCGGCTGGCCCGATTGGCCCGCCTAGGAATATACAATTTGGATGGGAAGATCTTCGTTGTAACGGAAGATAGCTTTTCGGTGACGTGGAATTGTTCCGGGGAGATGGCGTTCGACTGTACGATAATAATGGTGATAAATCAGATAAAAATGATAAATCGTGAACCGCTGAGATATATTCGGTGAAAATCGAAGCGTGAACCTTCCTTCCTCTCGGGCGATCAATTTAAAATTCCTAAAACTGCGCTCTCTTGAATTTCAAATATCTGACACTGTTCACCTGCGTGAGCGCATCTTAAGATCTGGCGTTTGCAGGTGAAGTCTTGCCCCCACTAGCATGTAAAGGTTTCATGTGTGTAGCGTAAATATTAGGTCACAGTCCACTCTCGATGCAAAGGTGCCTGAGGCACGTGCTCGAGCTCTAGTTACACACACACACATGCGTCTCAGTCAGTCGGGTCTAGCACACGCAACTCTCGATGCAAAGGTGCTTGAGGCACGTGCTCGAGGCTGTAGCCGCACACACGCATGCATATCAGTCGGGTCTGGCACCCTCAGCTCTCGATCACTCGATGCAAAGGTGCCTAAGGCACGTGCTCGAGGCTCTAGTTGCACATGCGCATGCGTCTCAGCTGGGTCTGCGTGGCACACGCAGTCAGTAGGTCTCGATGCAAAGGTGCCTGAGGCACGTGCTCGAGGCTCTAGTCGCACACACGCATGCGTCTCAGTCGGGTCAGGTACACTCAGGTCTCGATGCAAAGGTGCCTGAGGCACGTGCTCGAGGCTTTAGTCGCACACACGCATGCGTCTCAGTCGGGTCAGGTACACGCAGTCAGGTCTCGATGCAAAGGTGCCTGAGGCACGTGCTCGAGGCTCAGAAGTTTGTCAGGTTGCATGATGCATGTGTTTGCAGGTGCGTGAGTGAATACTGACGAAGGGTGACGGGTTTTACCGTGTTGCGTTCGTTGTGGGCGTGTAGGCATGGGGAAGAGGCGGGGTAAGAGATCAACTGAAGCGAGACAAAAGAGTGCTCAACTGCGAAGATATGGACCGGACAGTTTCCTTGCGACCATCAACGACAACCTTTTGACTTTACAGCAACACATGACAGGAACTTCCCCCGCCCCTCATACTTTAGAACCGATTGCACGAGCGGCAGTTGCACATTCAGAACAGCCTGCTCTGGCCAGTGAAGTAGAATTTCCCGAGCAGGATGCCGTGGTCACAAAACGGCTTGAGAACGACAAAGAAGCAACTGACAGAGATGCAACTGACAGAGAAGCATCTGACAGAGAAACAACTGACATTTTTTCTGGGCACTCGGACGAAAGTCTCGGGGAGAGCTGCTGCACAAGCGCTCCCAGCACACACTTTGAGAGTCCCCCACGCACATTCCCGGTCCATCTCTCGCAAGTTCAACACGTAGCACCACGGAGGTATGGCTTTTTACGACCTGACAAAATGAGGGGTCCGAACGGACCCACTGTGAGTATAAGGATTAAGTGCGGAGAAAACCCGGCGCCTATGCAGCAACGGCCGCCTATGCAGCAACGGTACGCACCAGCACCACGATTTGCAATCCACAAGGTGTTAGGACATAAAGAGATCCAAAGGCAGCAGAGGGAAAGGGGGGCGGCCTTTGTTCACGCTGCAACAAAGTTAGCGTGCCCGCCCTGCGACGATCGAACCACAGTGCTGGCGACGCCATCACCACACACCAAGAAGAATCGGAAACTTTTCAGAGCTTAGACTCCCACTATCTTGTTTGTATGCAACTTTTGTAACTTTGTAACCTTTATCATCCTATACTTAGATGTGTAATAGCAGAATCCGATAGAAAGTGTATGTGAGTAAGTGTTTGAGTAAGGGTCTCACCCCAGGAATTCTAAATCAGTTTTCGTATTATAGATTGACATGTCGAGTGTGAGTATGACGTAACACCTCCTTTATTGCAAGGCATGGTATCAGTTGATACAGGGGGTATCGATTCTTTCTGATTATTTTGTTGTTGGTATCAAATGATTGTGATATCACGTAAATCGGGGTTCCGGTCAAGATGAGCTGATGCTGAGCATACGGATTGATAGATATATGTGTGATGAGCTCAGGAAGCCATCACACGCCTGATGCATCGCGGTGCAACTCGAGATATCGATTTTATAGTGAAACCCAAAATGCCTTCCGCAGTTTCGCGTAATAAGAAATACCCTACAGATTTCGGGTTCCGGTCAAGATGAGCTGATGCTGAGCGTACGGAATGATAGATATATGTGTGATGAGCTCAGGAAGCCATCACACGCCTGATGCATCGCGGTGCAACTCGAGATATCGATTTTATAGTGAAACCCAAAATGCCTTCCGCAGTTTCGCGTAATAAGAAATACCCTACAGATTTCGGGTTCCGGTCAAGATGAGCTGATGCTGAGCATACGGATTGATAGATATATGTGTGATGAGCTCAGGAAGCCATCACGCGCCTGATGCATCGCGGTGCAACTCGAGATATCGATTTTATAGTGAAACCCAAAATGCCTTCCGCAGTTTCGCGTAATAAGAGATACCCTACATAATTTCGGGTTCGGACGAGATGAGCTGATGCTGAGCACACGGAATGATAGATATATGTGTTATGAGCTCAGGAAGCCATCATATGCATGATGCATCGCGGTGCATCCCGATTGATAGCGATTTTATAATGAAGCTCAAAATGGCTTCCGCGTGATATGAAATACCCTACATATTTTCGGTTCCTGTCGAGATGGGCTGATGCTGAGCATACGGAATGATAGATATATTTGTTATGAGCTCAGGGAGCCATCATATGCCTGATGGATGGTCGTGCATCCCGAGATATCGATTTTATAGTGAAACCCAAACTGCCTTCCGCAGTTTTCTCATAATATGAAATACACTACGCGTCAGTTCAGGATATGCTGATGCTGAGGGTTCAGAACTATAGATACATTTGACGTAATATCTATGATAACAATATTGCGATATTATCATGTGCATGAAAACAGATTTCCTTTGTTTTGACTTATCATACACCGAGGGGAAGGTGGGTCGGCCGACCATATCACTTAAATGGTTAGGGTGCGGCCCGAGCATATGTTCTCACCTGCCCATCAGGTGAGAACACGTGCTTGGGCGTATGGGGCTGTCAGGTTTTGAACCTGAGCTGACTGGGTATTGCCAACCAGTTTTCAACCGCTCTTAAAATCTCGGCGTTCTAGCGCTGAGGCACAAGTCGTGCAAGCTCCGATCGTGGTGTGCTGTGTCACACAGGACTCAAACGGGATCTCAAGCCCGTCAGCTTGTGCTGCAGGCACGGGTCGCGCGGTGCAGTGCCCTCTCTTTGCGAAACACCGTTCATCTAAAGGAATAAACAGCACATCATGCAATGCTATATGTGGGGCAAGTGCTTGGCCTTAATACTTTTAAGGCGAGGCTCGGGTACATGACTTCGTGCCCGAGAGCGTGTACCCGAGCGCCGGGGCTGTCAGGTTTTTAACCTGAACTGACCGTGTTCTCATCGGTCGGACTGCAGCCCCTCTTATGATTGTAAGCACACCTGATACAGGTACACAGATGCTGTGCCGTGCCGCGTTAGGAGGGATCCCATAAAAGGTTGCTCGAGTGGAACACCAGGCAGCGTTATTCGTGCCCGGGGAATATTGAATGCTATCGAGATTCGAGTACATGTTCTCAGTTTGCAAACCGAGAACATGTACTCGAACTTGGGGCTGTCGGGATTTGAACCTGGGACACAGCAGCCACTACAGCCTATACACTACACAACCAGGGGTGCAAGTGATATCTCAGACTCGAACTGAGACCTCCGGACTGAGTGTCCAGCGCTCTGAATTGAGCTAATATCACAAAAAAGGATGCGTCTATGATCCGCAACGGAAACGCCTGCGCTCACGAACCCAGCTGGGATGCAGCAGAGCACCCTTGCAAGACAGGCGAGAGAAAGCCCTAAGCTAGAAGATAGGCATACTCGTAAAGCGTGGAAGTAACATCTCAGAGTCACACTAAGACCTCCGAATGTAAAAACCGGCGCTCTTTTGAGCTAGTATCACCGAAAAGATGGCTTCCGAAGAAGGACCTGCAGCGGACTCGAAAGCAGTCACTGACGCTCAAAGGTACTGCAGAAAGTGCTTACGGCTCCGCGAACATACCTGCCAGCGATATTTCCTGAACGGCCTAGCCGTGGAAGTGGGTGACAACTCAGAATCGAACTGAGACCTCTGGAAAAGGTTTCCAGCGCTCTTTCTTGAGCTAATGTCACAACAATGAGCCGTTCTCCCTGAAAATGGTGCACAGGAAGACGGGCGTGCCGTGCGTTTGTGAGAAAATCCTGATTGGGGTACCTCGTTGTGGACTGCAGCTGAGAAAAATAAGCGCTTCGCAGACATCCCTACACAAACCCGGCAAATAGCCCAGTGATACTGTGTACGCTTGCTACGGATGCTCGACTCTCCGCACAACTCTCGCGCGACAGAACACAATAAGTAACGTCAATACGAAGGCTGCTAAAACTTTCACAGGAGCAGCCTCACAAAAATGTAACGGGCGTTGGCTGGAAACAGACAAGTTTAAGACAAACCTTTGAAAGCAAACAACAGCAGCGATGTTGATGGCGTGAGTTGCATGAGAAAGGATGCTAAATATCATCGTTCGCGGAAACCATTGGTCGACCGCCAATGATTCCATCTAAAATACCTTCGGGATCTGACCTGTATGCACTGTTGGACACCGGAATCTGTATCACCACTAAAAACGCGAGAAACCTGTCAGCGACAAATATCCGAGATGACGTTGCATTAATTCATTTTATTGGGAAATTTTTCTACGACCGACGGATTGAAGAGGCTCTCATCTAATGGCGTTGGGCTTGAGTCATGATACGGTGATGCAGTCGTCGTTTTCGGGACCCGAAAAGTGCATGCGATCAGGTCGGGTCACGTGGCGTGGCATGGGCAAATAAATGTCTTGGAAAGCAATCTTTTGATGGTACAGTTCTCTAAATTTGATAGCAAGATACTTTATATAATCGCAGGACCTCCTAAAAACGAAACATCCTGAGTGCTCTGGATGACTGTGGCATATTGCTCGGAATTACTATTATAAGCAGGTTCGGGGGGGGTAGTCGCGGTCATGACCGACGGATTGAATGGGCTCTCATCTAATGGTATCAGGTTCGGGCCAATGCATTCACCTCTGAATCGATTCTCATGATGCCTTTCGACACAAGCATTGCAGCGTGTGCTTACGTCAGTCCTGAATCGTTTCTTGTCCACAATTCGAAAGATGTCCAAAATATCGCGTGGAGTCATTTACGGACATTATTGGTCGGAATCACTGACTGTATGGTCGGAATCGCTGACTGTAAATTAATTTCAGAGGTGTGTCATATGGTGGAAACGACTTATGATTCACGCCCGTGAATCTGAAAGTAAAGACTTACCAAAAAATATAGAGACGGGTACGGTATTTTCGCTAAGTATTATCAGATGTGTTCCCAAAGTGACCAAAAACCGTTCGATTACGAATCCAACGGGTTTTGGTCACTTTGAGAACACGTCTGATAATACTTAGCGAAAATACGTAGAGATAATAATGGTTCCTTCTCATGGTAATAAACCCTACAAGGAAATATCGATAAATCTAGTCTTCACCCGCAAATAAAATAATGAATCGAATAATAAATAGGGACGAGGATTATCAATCTTGCAGAGGCTACCTACCCGCCCCATACAATTGCATAGCCCTTTGGCAGAAGCACATCGTGGTGCGCGGGGAAGACGAGAACCCTACCAAGGATCCCCACTATGGACTCACTCGCCCCAACAAGCGGTGCGAGTTGCATAAGGTCCTCATATGCATGGTGGAGTATGGAGAGGCTGGCGTTCAACCATTAGAGTTTCCTTTCGATTGGTTCCCAATGCTCGACCACTACGCTATCATCAACCGCACGCAGGGTGCGTGGGTATGGTGCGAGGAGAGCGCAACCACTCGCATCGTTTTCCACGACCATGGAAACGCCGAGGATGGGAAAATAAAATCGACAGATATCTTCACCTCCCTTGTGTCGTACAAGTTGTGCGCTAAGTGCGCTAAAACATGTCAAGGGATGGTGCAGCCTCTCGAGAGGCACGAGCGCAATGCAAGTTTGAATATTTATGAACGTTTGAACGTCGAGTTCGAGCTAATATAGAATATAACGAATTAGCACAGACTAGTAACGATAACGAGCAAGTAAAACATATAATATTCGTTTGCAAAAACAAGTAATAATATGCATAGACTTGTAAATGTTCATGTTTATTCACCTATTGAGCTAGTGTCCAAGCATGGCATACACGTCTTGAAAGTAAAGCATTTTGTAAGCCTATTATGTCCGCATTCGCTTGGCTTGTGCCTTCCCTACGGGTCCCTTCGCGGCTTTGTCTAAGGCTTTCTCAACATCGCGTGCCAAAACCTTCAGGACTTTCTTATGCTCCTCGTCCACCGTGTTGGTGAGGTCTGTGCCCGCTAGAAAGTACTTCACGAACTCCTTCGTAACAAAGTCGAGATAACCCCAATGTAAGGCCGAGTTCACGGGGTTCAGCTGAACATCAGGGTCGTAGGACGCCACGCCCTTCAACGCCAAGTTCGCGGAGAACACCACCCGGGGCGTGCCATCCGCGTTGGTCACCCCTTGGTGTACCCCTCCCACCACCGCGCAGTCGCCCAATCCCACTTTATCCTTTCCCCCAACGTTCGTCGCATACGCGTCGAGGGTTTCCTTCGAGAGCATGAGGGCTCGCTGCTCGTGGAATTGGACATCGCAGTTGAGTTGCAACCTCTCTTGCGTCGATTGGCCTAGGAGCTCAACCGACGCGTCGAAGGACGGTGTTGGTGCACAACACAACCTTGTTGGGGATGATGGGCCAAGGTAGGCCACAATGGCCAAGTGATGAGGGCGTTCGGTGAGAGGTTGGTTAAGTGGCTGGTCCAAGTGCCAAGGTTGCCACCCGGTAAGGGTGGAGAGGACCGTATTAGGCGCCCCCTGAATCTCCCGAACGAGATTGTCGTTGATTAAGAATGCTTGATTCTCGATTGTGTACTCCTTACGAAGATTTTCCATAACCTTCGTTTCCAACTCGTGTACGAAGACGTTCAAGTGCTTTCGATCTTCGTCCGTGAGATATTGCTCGTAGAAGTCGGTCTGCACTTTCCCCCCCCCGTGTTTCGCGGACTCGTGAAACACCTCCAGCTTTCCTCCAGTGAGGGTTACCACCCCAGGAGGAAGATTTTTCCAATCCGGGACCTTGTTCACGGCCTCCCTCCACATACACGAATACCGCCTTTCCAGATGTTCTCGCGACTCGTCTGGTAAAGACACCACGAAGGTGTTAGCGAAACCTATAGCTCGCGTACGGTCAAAGTCGTCAAAAAATGTTTCCTTGACGGCAGGCTCTTTCTTTTTTTGTTGACCGCTGCATTTTGCGCATCTCAACTCGCCCTTGCCTCTTTTAGATCGTGTGCATGGTTTGCCCGCGTGGTCCATAGTCGAGGGATCTTGTCTACATTCAATAAGCTTTCCCATCTTGTTTAATTGGCCACATTCGCAACGTGAAGCTTGATTCGAAGCCATATTTGTTTAAAGATCGGGTTAGGTATTAGGCTTTGGTAGGTTTACTAAACGAGGAAGTCGCTACACTAGCCCGGAATTCACGGCCGTGAATATCAGATTCACGGCCGTGAATCGCGGGTGCAGGGCGTTCGGGAGGGGAGGGACCTGTATGGTATTTTCTCGAAGTATTATCAGATGTGTTCCCAAATTGACCAAACACCGTTAGATTCGGAATCGAACGGTTTTTGGTCACTTTGGGAACACGTCGCAAAATACTTCGAGAAAATGCCGAACAAATTCACAGGTCGTCGGTAATAGCGCGTGTTCAGGCGTTGTCACCAAGCCCACATCAGCACTCACATAAACGTACGTAGCCCCTCCCGAACCCCATGCACCGTATGGTTTAGGCCTTTCCGAACGCAGTGCAGCCGCGATTCACGGCCGTGAATCAGATATTCACGGCCGTGAATTTCGGGCTCAAGATAATGCTCTATACTGAAAAGACTTGTACGGTATTTGCTCTAGGTATTATCAGATGTGTTCCCAAAGTGACCAAAAACCGTTAGATTCGGAATCGAACGGTTTTTGGTCACTTTGGGAACACATCTGATAATACTAAGCGAAAATACCATACAATATTTTCTCTAAGTATTATCAGATGTGTTACCAAAGTGACAAAAAACCGTTCGATTCGGAATCGAACGGTTTTTGGTCACTTTGGGAACACATCTGATAATACTTAGAGAAAATACCGTACCCGCCCGTCTTGTAAATTTACCGTAACAACTTGAGGTAATTTATCATATTAAACGCAACAAAAAAATGGCCGCAACCGTGGAGTGCACCCCTTGCAACATTCGTAGAGCGAAAAAGGACGAAGAACATCTTATAGAAGCTGGGACATATTGGCTTGGGTTGGGCGACGGCCCGTACCCGCCTCTACAAGATCCACACGCGTACCAATGTTTGACGCGCGTTTCGGAGCGATGCCAAGTGCATAAGGCACTTGTGAAAATGAAGGAATACGGGGAAGAGGATCATGTGGAAAAATTCGCATCGCCTTGGCGTATTTCATCGATGCTTGGACCCCGTCCCGAAAGGCAAAGCAAGTTGGAAAATTATTGGGTGTGGTGCAACGAGATCGCAAGCATGCGACTCGTTTTCCGCGAGACGTATTTGGGCGTGAACACTAAGTACAAGGGAATTCGGAACTATAACGGGCTTGTTGAAAAATACAAGTCTTTTCACGTGTGTAGCAAGTGCGTGCGGCTATGCCAAAACCTATGTCGTGGTTTGGAGAAGCCATCTTTACGCTCTGGACGCGAAGGACCTCAAGACTTTTTGACGGTCTCTTTCGAGTTGTTGTGAAAGAAGCACAATGCAATTTTATGAACACAAGCTAGCAATAGAACACTTTGTAATATATGTATGTTAATACATGTTCATTCGCTATTGATTATATGTTTGCATGTGTCTACGGGTACAAGCAAACTGTGCACATGAACAAGCCATCTGGAACTCGTGTGAGAGGAGGAATCATACAATGCATGTGGTACCCCTTGTCACAACCATCGCACACCAGCATTTTGCTTGCATAAGTCGCCTTAATGCATATTTCGCACTTCAAGGAGTGCGAGACGGTTTGGGAGCTCATGACCTCACGGTCCATTGCGTCCTCCTCAATAGCGTCACTTGCTTTTTTCCCCGCTAGCCTCTTCAACTTGCCGGTGATCTTGCCAAGGGGTTGTCGCCGAAGTGCAGAAGTAGGTTTCATTGGTCGGCCAGCTTTGGGAATCCGACCGATCAAGTCGAGCTGTTTTTCCAAAGGTGCTTTGAACTTTCCTTTGAATAACCCCACTGCCACCACGTCCGCGCACACACCACTTTCGTAGAACTCAGGGCAGTTGCACGTGTAGTGCACATAATCAGTCGGGGTTGTTGAAGCCTGCACAAGGACGAAGGAGGCATATAGGGAGACGAACTCGTTGAACGTCGTCACATTGGCGGGGGGGTTCACGGGATCACGGATAAGTGATAGGAACTCAGCGGCCATAACAAGTATTTCTTTCCGTTTGTCCGCGATGGTGACCGATTTCAGACTGTTGAAGGTCTTCATTGTAGGCAACACGAACACCATGGTCTCCTCGTCAGGTAGGTGGGGTAAGCGGGTCGCCTTGGTCATAAGTTCCATGACGTTGCTTTCCACCATGAGTAGGGCCTCCCGCCACATATCGTGTCGCACAATTGGACTAGTAGGCAAAGGATGTTCGCGCTCGAAAATAGTTTCGTTGCGAACATATTTCATAGCACTTTTATGAAACCGAGCCAGTTGTAGCTGTTTGCCGTTGCACAGAGCTGCCTTTGCCCACCGATTGTTGGACTCGGGGCTATTTTGCGTGGAAGGTTTGCCAGGAGGCATCGTCCCTAGCACCCAACCACTCCATTGGCCCCACCAAAAGTCCACGAACCACGAGCATATGTACTCCTCCTCCTCCTCGAAGGACAACATCAACAACTTGAAGGCTTCGGTGCGCACAGAAGTGAGGGTGATACGGTGAACACCGGCAACGCCGGTCTTGAAGCTCTCGACGTTATTAGCGTCGTTAAACATGCTAGACTTTTCGTTGAGTTTCATCTTGCAGTGTGCCCAACATATGCCTTGTTTGACGTCCTCCACCGTTATGATTTCGTCGTTAATGGTTTCGTCAACACGGTCTCCCCGCTCTAGGTGATTGAAGACGACCTGAGCGGTTTTGGGTAGGGACAAGTTTGCATTGTAAAACGCTAGGGAGTGGTCAAGCGTGTGAAGCTTGGGTTGCCACAAAACGCCAAAGGAAATGCGTATTGCCCGAAGGACGAGAAAGTCCACGAGCTCAGAGGCGAATGCGTCCTCGTGGGACTTCAAGGCCATGTAACCCATTCTGAAACGTTTATCCAACCAGCAAGTACCGCCGAACTCAACGGGAAAGCCGTTCCAGTTGGTCTTGTAGGTGTCGTCCCGAGAGCGGTGGTCGCTAGTGGACAAAACTTGAAGTAGTTCCCAAGTAGTGTAGATCACGGTCCAGCGTTTTCGTTTTTGTTGAAGTTGGTAGTCCTCAACAAGTTGCTCGTAGTTGCGTAAAAGCGCCCGAAGGTTTAGCTTGCCCTTGTAGAAATGCGACTTTTTGGTACTCCACCCGTGACATGCCAAAAGATTGGACGCGAGCTCCAGGAAGTGGGAACAACCGTCTGACGCCAAGAGTTTTTCAAATTCTTGCTGTAGGCGCCGTTCACAAACGGCTGGGTCCTCCCTCCACTTGTCATGCCGCCAAGCTGCCATGATTTCCAAGCAAGAAGTTGCTTGGAAAATCAAGGGAGGTAAGTTGTTGCGTGAGTTATCCTTGTACGCAGGAACATCGGCGTAGCTTCCGTCTTGAAGAAGAACTTGGCCGTCAAACATGCACAACACCCCGGGGGTGTCGAGGTCCGTGATGGGGATCGCGAACAAGTTAGCTGTCACGCACTCGTGCATATAGTTACCGTAGGTTTTAATATCTTCTGTTTCCCAAATTCGGTACTTATTGTTGTAGGCATAATTGCAGATTGTTGCGTAAGCCGGTACTGTCGGGAGGCTGAGGTCGTCCTTCATTTCTAGGAACACGGACTTTGGCCCCTTGCCCATCTTCAAGTGCGTGTCCAAATAGGTTTTTACTTGAGGGTTCAAGCCTTTGTTGAAGAATCCCGCGTGATCGTGTTCTCCACTCTGGAACAAGTCACAACACTCGCTCGACTTTTGTATGATTTTGAAAAACGCTTGACAACCTCTGGACTTGCAGAACGAGCACTTAAACTTGTGTGTAATATTGCCCGTTCTCTTAGCTATGTGAGGTTTGTCTGCCTTGGAGAAGCCTTCAGAACACGCCCCCTTAATTCTTTCCATACACCTATCGAAAGATGAAGCACTTAGCAAGGCCACCCACTCTTTACGCTCGTGCGTCCGTGTCCGCTCCCTACAGATCTGCAACCCTTGGGAAAGCTTTCCATAGGCATGGAAACAGGTGAAAACCCTATGGAAAAGCCCTATGGAAAAGGGAAAATGGATACTGGAGGTTATCTCGAAAACAAAAATTTTGAGTTTCCATCCCTATACTCACCCTTGGGAAGGTTTTCATTTTTTTCCAGGGCATTCCATAGGGTGATTGTGCTTTCCATAGGGTTTTCCAAGGCATTCCATAGGGATGATTGTGGCGTCCATACCTATGGAACGTTTTCCATAGGGATTGAAGGAATCGTATGGAAAATATCGTATGGAAAACCCTATGGAAACCCAATGGAAAGTCCTGGAATATCAAGCGCTTTCCGCACCTATTTCATCCCTATAGCCTTCCTATGGAAAGTCGTATGGAAAACCCTGTGGAAAAACACACGGATCTGTTCCATCCCTATGCTGGCCCTATGGAACCTAATAGGTCATACCTATGGAAATCTTTTCCCCAGGCATGGTACCCCTTGGGAAACTTGTTTCCATGCGGACGGTGTACCTATGGAAGCGAACTCCATAGGCGTAGTATCCCTTGGGAAGCAATCTTCCATACGGTCGATATACCTATGGAACATTTTCCACAGGTATGGTATCCCCTGGGAAAGATCTTTCCATACGGACATTATGCGTACGGAAGACGGGCCCATACACTTAGCGTCCCTTGGGAAATAGGTTTCCATACGGCCGACATACTTATGGAAAGGTTTTCCACTGGGTGGCTCACCTTTGGGAAAGATTGTTCCATAGGATGGCTATACCTATGGAAACACAATTCCATACGTGCTGTATACTTACGGAAAGGTATTCCATACGGATATTATACGTATGATTCCGTTAACAGCATCAGGAGTATACCTATGGAAACTCTTTCCGTAGGGTGACCCGCCCTATGGAATTTATATTCCATACGGTTATTATACTTATGGAGAGCATTTTCCACAGGTGTACTATACCTACGGAAAGCTTTTCCCCCAGGGATACCATGCGTATGAAAACCGTATATTATAGGTATGGAAAACATCTTTCCCTACGTATGTTATCCGTATGGAAACTATTTACTATAGGCATAGTATAGGTATGGAACCAGTAGATATATATGGTTTCCATAGGCACGATACAGGGATAATATCGGGATGCTATACGTATGGAACTTAATTAATATTTACTTTCCATAGGCACAGTAGTGGGGCAGTATAGGGATACTGTACGTATGGAATGCTAATACTATTTCCACAGGTATAGTACAAGGATAATACAGGGATACTATACGTATGAAATGCTGGTCATCAACTTAATACACAATACGTAATAACGTTTGTTCTATTGTTTCCAGTCTATTTCACATCATAAACCTCTTTTTCCAGTCTATTTCACAACATAAACAGTCTATTTCACCATTGTTCATTCCGACTCCGCCTGCGTAGCCTGGCCTTCTTCTTCCTCATCCTTCTTATCATTCGCCTGTGGAAAACCATGGAGCAAATGTAAGTCATGTTGGTTGGTTTTCCAAAGCTTAAAAAATAACCTTTAACGTACCTTTAAAGCAGCTTCCTTTATCTTCTTTTGTTTGAGGGCCACCACCTCCGACGCCTTGTGGCTGTGTCGGAGGTGGCGACCCTCCACCCAGAGGACGGACTTGGGTTTCCCCACCGATTCCTCCGTGTGTGCGAAGTCCGCCGCATTCACCGCGCTATCCTTCTTGACGTGAAGCTTTAACAAAGACGTCATAATAAACGACTTGATAGCCGGGCTCCCGCCGTCCGCCTTTGTCGGCATACGGTTCCCGAGTAGGCAGATCTCGTAAACGCCATCGGGAACCTTCATGGGGGGGTCCGTGAATGTTTGGGAAAGGGTGCCCGGTAGTGCTTCCACCACCCCCACCGCCAACTCGAACTTTGAGCGTTGCTCGAAGTTGGCGGTCTCCTTCTCCTCAAGCTTCTCGCTGCTCTGTTGGGTTTTGGCGAAGAGACCCACTGGACAGTGCAGCTCGAAGTCACGTGAGGCCTGCGAGCAAGTGCGCGCACACACCCAGCAAAATAAAGTCAGTTCCCAAGTTTCCATACCTATAGTCTACCTATAATACAGGGTAAGCATAAGTATACCATTCAAGTGCTGAAAGCTTCCATACTTATAGTATGCCTGTAGTACAGGGTGAGCACAGGTGGGACACCACTGTCCCACAGACAGTAGGGGGTGAAAGCAAAAATACCTTCCGTAGCTACAGTTTGCCTATAATACAGGGTGAGCATAGGTGTACCTCACAGGCAAAGAGCTTACGTACCTCGACAGCTTCACCTTCGAACTCCTCTCCCCCCTTAGGAGCCTCCTCAGCAGCCTTCTCCTTCCCCTTCCCATCCTCATCCTCCTGATCTTCCTCATCCACTTCTGGCCACACGATTGTTCCGCCGACGAGCTCCTCCAATGTAGTCCACTCCTTGCCCTTCCGCGCTGCAGGGTCTGTGAACTTGTTGAGCTTCTTGACGATATCTGCATTGGGTACAGATTGACCTGTGAAGTTTTCCACAGTGAGACCGTTGAGCGGTCCGCCATATATGCGGATGTCCCCACCCTTATTCATTTTGAACCGGCCGGTTCCTCCGCGGCGGGCCTTGCGATAGCTCAGGTGAGCAACCAGGTACGTGTGAACTTGCTTGTCAGTGCAGGGGGGGATATGTTGTTTGCCGATTTCTCGTTTCAGCTTCACGAACTTTTTCCCAAGGTCCTCTTTGCACGCTCCCACCGGGAGTTTTTTGGCTTCCTCCCATTCGCTTATGAGGGTCCGGGCGTCCGCCTGCATCAAAGAAACCTCATCGTCCGTCGCCCCCGACGGCCGCCTAGCCACTGGATCCGCCTCGATCTTCACACCTTGCTGTGCCTTTTGCATCATTGCAAAGATCGCTGCCATCTGCTGCGGGTTTTCCATCAACTTTACGAAGTCCAACGGTTGGTCTGCTGGTCCCGCCTTAGCGGCCTCCTCCTCCTCCTCCTCCTCCTCCTCCTCCTCGTCGTCATCCTCCTCCTCTTCTTCGGAATCCGAAGAGTCCGAACCGAAGCATTCCTTCACTAGTTTTTTGCCTGCGGCTTTGGCCTTCTTCCCCTCCTGGGCCTGTGCGATGGCCCGCGCTTGCTGGCACTTCTTGCCCCTTTTCGTGCGGGCTTCGTCGTAGAGTGTGGGAGGCTTCCTTTTCTTGGTCTTCTCAACTTTCTTCTTGGCATATTCTGCGGCTGCTGTTTTTGCCATTTTGATTGTAAAGAACTAACGAAGGTGACTGGGAAACAACTGCGTGTGCTGGGACCTGGGGTTTTTCCTGGGGTTTTATGGGTCTAATTAGCTTTCCGTACGGTTTTCCATGCGATTATTTGCACACTCCCATCGATCGCCGTCGTGGCACGATTTCCATTAGGATGTCCCGGCCTGGGCATACCTGTATTACGATTTCCATCCCTGTGGTCAACGTATGGCATATCCAGTCTGAGATTGCCGTTGAGAATTCATAATTCGATGTCATGCGTGGAGTCTGCGCGCGTCGTCGCTGTCGGACCCAATGCGATTCGATTTTCGTTTGAAATCAGGTTCTTCCCGATTTTTTTTGAAGTTCCAGAAATAAAATCTCTAATAGCCAAAATTGCGCATACAGGTCGCAATTTTGTTTTTTTGCCCCCCTCGTCAGTGAACAAATGGTTTGTTTTCTTGGGGGTGATCGAACAGGCTCATTTTATTTGGGGGGTTTTTGGCGGCGGTAGGGGGTCTTCCATAGGGGTTTCCATAGGGATAGGCTCTGGATTTCCCATAGGGCACACCACTTTTTCCACAGGCTCCGGATTTTCCATATGGTACATTGGTGATGTTTTTTAACTTGTTTCCAGGCCATTCCACAGGTATGGACGCCACTATCATAGGGATGATCTCTGTGGCATTCCTTAACAGTGTAATTCTGCATTTTCAATAGGCATTTTCCAAGGGCGAGCGTAGGGCTGTTATAGGGTCCAAAAAAATCCTGTTTTAACCTGCCCTATTTTTCATTTTTTTGATTCCATCCCTATAAATTAC
>LGRX02004729.1:0-78371 GCA_001247695.2 Cymbomonas tetramitiformis | reverse complement strand
CCTTTGACAGCAGCCTCTGACAGCTGCCTCTTGTCACCGGTCTCTGACACGAGCCTCTGACAGCTTCCTCTCGTCAACGGTCTCTGACAGCAGCCTGTGACAGCTGCCTCTTGACACCGGTCTCTGACACGACTCTCTCAAACGTGCCGTTGTCACCTCTGGTCTCTGACAGCAGCTCTGACAGCAGCCTCTTGACACTGGCCTTTGACAGCAGCCTCTGACAGCTGCCTTCATCACCGGGCCCTGACAGCAGCCTCGGACAATTGCTCTTGAAACCGGTCTCTGACACGAGCCTCTCAAATGTGCCGTTGTCACCGGTCTCTGACAAAGAGCCTCTCCTCCGACATCGGCCTTGACAGCAGCCTCTGACAGCTGCCTCTTGACACCGGCCTTTGACAGCAGCCTCTGACAGCTGCCTCTAACAACGGTCTCTGACACGAGCCTCTCAAACGTGCCTTTGTCACCGGTCTCTGACAGCTGCCTCTGACACCGGCCTCTGACACGAGCTCTCTAAACGTGCCGTTGTCACCGGCCCTGACAGCAGCCTCTGACAGCTGCCTCTTGACACCGGTCTCTGACAGCAGCCTCTCAAACGTGCCGTTGTCACCAGTCTCTGACAGCAGCCTCTTGACACCGGCCTTTGACAGCAGCCTCTGACAGCTGCCTCTTGACACCGGTCTCTGGCACGAGCCTCTCAAACGTGCCTTTGTCACCGGTTCTGTCCTCAGATTTTACATCTGCGCACACGGTGCATGCAGGTGTCCACTATTGTGTACCTACCGTTGGATTCCGTGGAAGAAGACCCCGAGATGGAGGAATTTGAGGCTACGCGAGAGGATTTTGTAAAGCTTCCCTCAGGAGACTCATGGGCGCCTACTTCGCCACAAAGCACACAGCACTTCAATGGGAATACCTTCGCTTCTACTTCGACACACCCCGATCCTTTCTTGCGTCTTACCGACCAAGCTGCTTTACCAACGCTGACCACATCACCACCCACTTCGCAGCAGCCCAAGATGTTGACAGAAGGGGCGACAGGTCAGGATGTGGTCAAGTGTTCCGTCGATCTTTACAAAGAAAAGAACCAACGCACAGGCCGTGCACGGGACCGATACTCACAGTCTCAAACTTCAAGCCCGCTAAGTCGGAAGTAGACTCATCGGGGCATGATGAATGACTTGGCATCACCCGGTTTAAGTCCCGTTGCTTTTGTGTGCCCTGAAACCATGACAAATGGGTTTTGGTGGCAATGAATAGCGTATGTGCTGTATAAATGTGGTGACCGTATAGCTGCAATGTGCATGTGTATGAAACTTTTTTGATTGGTTGGATACCGCGTGAGAACAGTAAGCAATTATAGCCAATTAAGAGATGAACCTTGTGCATGAACATATATTCATGATCTTCTCCTGTGGAATTATCATATTGGTCACTCAATCATGTTTTGATGCCACGTGGAAGCTACTGAACCATTTCGTCGTTGATGACACTGACTGGCATTGTGGGTGCATGTGTGTATATGTGCCAGCTACCCAACACTTTCATGTCAACTAGGATACGTGTCGGGTATCTTCGTCTCACGGCTCCGCCCTGTTCCTGAATCTTTTTCATTTCCACGTGGGTGATGGTGGGTTAGCTTTTATCGGCGGACCGCATTCCGTTCACTATGTCTATAGGTGGTCCGGCACTGGCCTCCTCGGGTTGATCGTGCTCGAGGCCACTACCGTAATCGGGAGTGGGTGATGATGGGATGTGGTTGTCCTTCCAGGGGGCGTTCATTGGCCACGCCGTGATGTATTGTTAACTTGCGTTTCAAAGTCATGTTAAAATATGTTTCGACAGAAAAAATAAAGTCTCAGATTTTTTTTTGATAAAATAGCAAATAGGGGGAATTTTCGCAGGGGAAAGGGGCAGGGGGGTCCTCCCCATGATTTTAATGTTAGGGGTGTGGTTGAAATACCCCCCTTCCCCATATTGATTGTAGGGAAGGAGGTGCAATCGACCCCCACCCGAGCTTGATTAATATAGTTCCAATACTTTCAACGGGGTGGGCGGTTGGGGGGTCTGAATCGTAACCCCCCTCCCCCGATTGTTCGTTGGGAAGGGGGTGCAATCTACCCCCGCCCGATTTAACTAGTTTAGTTCCCTTATTGCATTCGGAGGAAGGGGGGATCTGCGCTTCCAGTCTCGTTGCTCCACATGTCAACAATCGTCCCACTGCCACCACCGACCACATTCCCTGCGACATCCCTCCCGCAGCAGCCAGTTTATACGTAAATCCGCATGCCGCCGCCGTCCGTCACCACCTCACGATGCTATCATTCCTAATCTCCCACTACCAACCACTGCCGCGTCACCCGACCCCCGCCTTCGCAGTGCCCTCTTATTATTTGTAACTAACCCAGTAAACAAATAACTAACCAACTGACTGACTGGCTGACTGACTGACTGACTGACTAACTAACTAACTAACTAACTAACTAACTATCTAACTAACTAACTAACTGACTAACTAACTAACTAACAAATAACTAATTAGCCGGCAGTATAGTCGACTTTTTCTAGCCCTTTCGCACATGTGTGTTTCTCAGTCTTCTTCATTTAGCTCACTCACGACAATGTAGTGAGAAGAAACGTATTAACAGCTATCTCTCGCTTGTGTGGCACTAGCTCAAGGAATCTCTGGAGACCTCAGTTTGAAACTGAGATGTCACTAAGCTGAGCTGAAGTATTTCAAAGCGTAGATTACGAGAGTTCCCGACTGAAATTCCCGCGGAATCCCAAACTATCGCATTTGGAAATTCCCGTCCCCCCGCCACCCCACCATGCCCACCCGTGGAAAATGAAAGCTAATGGGCTGAATTTATACTCAGTATATCAGTATATGCGTGTTCATGTTGTACGCGCGCGACAATCCATGAATGCGTCGATACAATTACAGAATTGCCTATGCAATAAGATGCAGGTTTTATATGATCCGTGTCGCCATGCGAGCATCGTGCGGTGAAGGTGGCATAAGTGATGTCCATTACTCGTGAATTGCTGACCTGTCACCTTCGATGATGATACATGACAGTACGGCTGACGATATGGCTGACGTGTCTGCTATCGGATGCCTCTGAGTTTGGCACACGCGGTACGTAAGTGCGTTGTGGTAAGCCACGGTCAATTTTTAATGACAGTGTGGCTGACGGCATCGGCGTCGCGGTCACAGCCATCGGCCACGACCTCGACCATAAAGACGACATGTCCTCGACTTCACACTTAATCAAGTGTTTCACAATTAATCAAGCATATAATATAATTGCACCATATTATATCATAGGGTTTATTTCAGTATGGGCGTACTAGGCAAATGCCGAATATCGCAGTATGAGCGTGGGCAACTGATTTGATGGCAGTATGAGCGTTGGCAACTGATTTAATGGCAGTGTGAGCGTAGCGCAAATGGTCCTTAATACAGTGTTTTGTGTAGGCAAATTATAGAGGTAGAGGGAGGGGGTCCAACTACTGTGCGTGGACATCGCCATTGGGAGGAATGGGGGAGGGAGAGGGGAGGGTGTATCGACAGAAAAAAAGACCGCGAGCTGCGCTCGCATGCGATTTAAAACAGATTTTCATACCTAAGGACGGATCCCGGAACCTCCATCTTCAAAAGCGCTAAATGTCCAGGGCATGCGAGTAATCCGCTGATCTACAGGGATCGATTGAGTGCACATTCGATTATTTATTGCACCTACGATATACTTCCGCACCAAAAATTTATATCTCGATATGTCAAGTCGCACGAATTATAATAAAAAAAGAGTTCCACTTACTTAATCGATATATAAGCTATATAAAAGTTTGTATATCGATACATGCGGCAGATTCCGGGAGCCCCGTTGCCGTTGAACGCGGAGGTGGCCATCAGTCAAGTTCACACTACGGTCTGGGGGGCGGCTTGGGTCTCGCATCCACCCAACGGCTGTCATTGGCAGGGTGGGTAGGTTCTTGGGCTCAGGTGTGGGATCGTATGCGGCATGGGGTGTCAACCTTGGAGGAGTGCTAGTCGCCGTCGCCGACGGGGAAGGTTTACGGCGGGGGTTAGATCAAAGCCTCCATTCCTCACTACAGGCGCTTGGCACTTCGCACAACAGAGTGGTTGAGGCCCGGAGAGATGGTCATCCCTTCCCGTCTGTGGGTTGACCCGAGTTGGATGCAGTGCTTGGGTGGTGTCTCTTTGCTCAAAATTAAGTTGCAGAAGGACCTTTCTGCGGTCTTGAACGGATCCGGTTGGCTTGATTTATTTGGCCAAGCTGCGCCTGCCTCTCGAGCTCGGTTGCTTTCCCTTTGCCAACGTGGCGCCACTGTTCACTTGGGAGCCATCCCCGCGTCGCCTTCTTTTCGGCTTCCAACCACTCAGTATGCAGTTGTCGCCTTGGCTTTGCAATTGGGTGCCCCGATGCCTATTCTAGAGTCTGGTGCGCATACATGTGTACGCGTGTGTCGCTTCTAATAACCCCTTTGGCTACCACTACATTGTATGTAACCAGCGCGGATGGGCTAGCACGGCACATCACGCCGTTCGTGATGTGTTGGCATCTACCGGTATACTGAAGCAAGTCTTCAATCCAGCTTTTGTCATCATGGAGGATCGCAATCATCATGAGTATTCGCCCGATTGGACGCCCGACATCACAGTGCTCAACCACGATGGACGGGGCAGACATATCGTGATTGACGCGAGCCTTGCATTCCCTTGTTGTGCCTCGTATGTTGACTGGGGTGCTCGGGAGCCGCTGCGGGCTGCTGCGGTACATGAGCGAGCCAAGATGGCCTTGTATGGGCCAATCTGGCCTCACGATACGCGTGTGCCTTTTGCGATGGAGTCTTTTGGAGGTTTGGGGAAATCGGCGCGGAAGTTCTTCGACAGGTGTGTACAACGCAGGCAAGCCCCATTGTTTCAGGAAGAGGAGGATGCAACATGGAGCCAGGCCTCGTCATGAATAGACTAGTAATCATGATTAAATGCTTGATTAGGTTTTGTTTTTCGACTAATCACGGTCACGATTAGTCACAAGGTCACACTAGTCAACGAAGTCACGATTAGACGTGGCAGGGTATGTACTAGTCAAGTCACGATTAGACGCGGCAGGGTACTAGTCAAGTCACGATTAGCTTGGCCATCGATTATCCATGACTAGAATAAAAATCATGAATAAACGAATCGGAATGGCGATCGACCTGTCGCAGTGTGCACGCGCAACACGTGACGGATGCGCTGGCTCTGACGAAGGTAAGCGACATCCGCCGGCCGACTATTTTATGTTTAGGTTTTACAAAGACTTGAAATTCTTGAATTCCAGTCGTGGATCCCAGGGCATACCTCAGTTTCACGTGATAGTACTCATTTTTTTCACGTGATAGTAATATTTGCGTACGTATCGACAGATGCCTCTCAAAAAGAACTCAAGTGCAACCGTCAGGTCAAAGCAATCAACCCTGGGAATAGTACAATATCCGCTAACTTCTCAAAAAACCGCTCGAGCACATAGGCAAGCAAGTTGAAATTCCGGGTTCATTTTGGACACTTGCTTATGGGCGGATGACCGAGGAAGAAAAAGGAACCGTTTTCCTGTGCACGATCCGTGACTTTTCAGCCGCTCATAAATTTCCTGGCGAGCCAACGTTTGCACAAGCTTTCCAGTTACAGGAAATGGGTCCCACAGGCACAGGTAGCCTCGAGGAGGGCGACGCTAGCGGTGAAATGTTCTGGATGAAATATCCCAGCCCTTTTCTCGAATATTTTTACGACACCTTTCCTCTTTCGGCTGAAGACAAACCTCAGCCTCCAGCGGCGCTTTGTTCGCAAACTGACTGTGAGAAACGCACTGCACGCCATCCTGACTATCCTAATCTCGCGTTTCCTTATGCTGAGGTTTACAAATACTTCACAGATTTGTCCGATGACTTATGCGAGATGGGTCCCAAGTCTGGGCAGTTTTCAGCGCAGTTTGTATGCATAATTCCTAACAGTGATGGCACGCAGTGTGGAACCAAACGTACGCTGTTTCGTAATGATGTCAAAGCTGTGAGTACGAGCAATTTAGTCACACATGTTCGCGAGAGAGCTGAAAAGTGTGAACGTCACAAGGAGGCTCTTTTAGACATTAACAGTAACAATAGTAGTAAGTAGGTCGAGATCGACGGTGAGCACGTAAAGATTTACAATTTTGCAGAGTCTTTCAGCCACCATGTTGACTTACTGTGGCTGCGCACGAAGGGTTTGGCATTCAACTTGACCACAGAAGATGAATTTCGCGAGTATGTACGGGAGTTTGATGCGCGTGCAGCTTTCCCCCACGCAGAAACCTTGCGGCGGCTAGCGGTGTGCGTTCAAGAACTTTAGCGGGAGGAGCGGATTTCTAGGACTTTGCGGCATATTGGAAAGTTCAATGGTGGTCCTTGTCTTGGGTTGCAATTGGATATGTGGGTTGACACTGCTACCCACACTGTTTTTGCTGCTGTCGTACACAGACCACCTGTGTGGTTCCAGGAGATGAAGAGAGCGATTCTGCTCAAATATTTTTGCGCACCGAGGTTGTGGACTTTGACGTGTTTCCTTTGACCTCAAAGACAGGCGATAGCATTCGTATTTGGTTTGTGGGAGTGCTCAAGCGCGCTGAAATCCCTTATGCGGCAGTTAGTGGCGTAACCCTTGATGGCGCAGCGGATGGACAGTGTGGTTTGAGCTTGATTGCTGAAAATTCCGAGAAAGTTGACACCTGCATCCTGCACCAGCTACAACGATCGGTGTTGTACAGTATTGGTTTAGCTGGAGTAATAAAAGACGAAGAATGCGGACTCCAAGGTTATGTTGAAGAAGCACAGCCGGATAGTCACACTCACCCATCAATCTCTTTCATTTGGTAAGTCAATTAGGAAAGCACAATCGAGTGCGAATATCCCTGAAGCCAGCATTCTTAGCTTGGAAAAGACTCGGCCACTACACGTTGGGGTAACCAGTTTGTGCAGCTTCAAAAGAACTGCGTTCTGCGGCTTGCAATCGACTCGTGTCTGCAAGCATACAGGCAGGAAAATCGCCAGAATAAGGAGGCGATCGTCGAAACGAATGCATCGGAGGAGGGAAGCAAGGTTGGCGTCGCGGTTGCAGCTTCGGAAATCGGACTAGACCTGTCAGATTGGGATAGGATTCAAGAGCTAGAGGGGTTTTTGTCATATCCTTATGCTATCAAAGATACTCTTGAGCACAGTGGTGTTTGTACTGGTAGTCAGGCAATGATCCTTTTGCATGACTTGAAAGAAAACTTCTGCAATGCAGCGGCAACTCTGGAAGTGAAGCAGTTCCCAGAAACGTTGCGGCTTGCCCACCGCAGTCGAACCTCAGAGATTAGGGCTGCTCAAGATATCAGCACGCTAATAACGAGTGCGCGTGAGATTACGGAAAGCTGAGCTGGAGTCTCGTATTTTTACACTTCGTCCCTCCAACTCTCGCCTCATTCAGTGTTATATGACAAAGCAAGCAGAAAGCAAGACATTTTTGTCACCTGCACAACATGAGTTGGCAAAAACGCTATATTTGAGTGCCCTGCGAGAAGCTGAAGTGATAAGGGAGAAGAATGCACCCACCGCTGCGCGGGAATATCACGTGCCACTTATACCCAGGCTAAGAAGCAGAGGCTGGGAGGTGGCCTTTTTCGAGGTGTGACTGCGGTGGGCTTGTCTCAAGCAAGGACTGAGGGTTCGGTGCTTGACGACCCCGTACAGAATGAGATTCGTCGGTGGGAAAGTCTTTCAAGTGAGCGCCTGCAGCCTTTCTTCCGTGAAGATGAATGTTGTGTGTTGGCAATTAAGAATGATGTGTTGGCAATTAAGGAAAGAGTTCCCTTTGCACCTTATTGTTTTTATGCAACATGGCTCCCATCTCCCGCACGAGGCGAATTGTGAGGAAGTTTTCTCCAGAGCGGGATATCTGTCAGATCCTAACTTGGATCAATCTTACTCGGGAACGCTGACGTCTATCGGTATCAACAAAGATGTCTACAAGCCACCTTAGTTTGAAGGATGTCAAAGCGAGATATTTTTCCAATTATCGTGGCAAAGGCAGTGCAGAAGAAAGTGAAGAGTAGGGATATGTATACATATACAATTTGTATTGTGCTGTCTCATGACTATATAATATTATGATATTAGTTCTGGCATTTTGGTGCAATTAGCCTTTCCTGGTGAAACTTGGTTTGCGAATAGCCCGTTCCTAAACTGAAAATATGATATACAACCACGTGCTATCATTGGCGATAAACCTTTATTACGGAAAACTAATTTACCGATTATTTCCAATGTAAGCTCGCTCAACCTTTGTTACTGAAAACTAATATACAGACTATTTCCGAGGTTACACACTAGCTTCCCCTAGAGACTCGTATGCATTATAATCAAAACTTTAAAAAATTTAGCGTCTCCGCGAGATGGCATACCTCTTCCCCTCGCATGATATAGAGTCGTTTACGAACAGTGCGGAAAAAATTACAAATCCCAAATCAATCATGATTATTAATCAAATCATGATTATTCACGGTGGCCGAGTAGTCACGTCACGATTAGACGTGACAAGGTACTAGTCAAGTCACGATTAGACGTGATAGGGCACTAGTCAAGTCACGATTAGGCATCGAGGCCCACTAGTCAAGTCACGATTAGACGCAAGTGAGGTCTAATCAAGTGTAGTCATTGTATTCATGACGAGCCCTGGAGTGGGGTCTATGACCATACAGAGTTTTCACTGTTTTCTAAGTGGAATTTTGGTGGTGAGGACATTTAAAAGGGTCTGAGGGAGGGTTTTTGGGGTCTATGTTCGGATAAACGTGACACCCCCCGACGTAATTTACGCGTAAACACGTGTTTCCAAGGTTTTGAGATTTACGCGTAATGCGTAATGCATTATGTAGAAATAGCATTACCGTACAACCGGGACATGATCGTGGTAGCATAATGATTCGGGAATAGAAAACTCCAAAATGGGGAATAGAAATTTCGATCTGTTTTTGGGGAATAGATTATATGTCACATGCCATCGAGCCATGCCATCTATCGTTTCGGTTTGTACTACAGTATGAACTATCACTCGGTACCCCGGAGGTTCCCCGGAGGAGGCGCAAGCGGTTCAGCGTGTGCAATATTTTGCGTCTGGCACACCCCCTTCTTCAAAACAATTTTTTGCATGTAGCATGAAGCATAATTTTTTCCACCATTCGATTCTAAAGCGTTTGTATTCATTAGGTGAATACCTTTCGTTTGAGCTATCGATTGGCCCCATCCGCAACCGCATCAGCTTAGCCTTCGCGACTGCAAGCTAAGTTGGTGCGGTGTGAGATGGTTTCAACCACTTGCGGCTTTGCATAATAGGGGTTTTCGTGAGAATCTTCTCACGAAACTTGGCAGTGATATTGTTCATATCAATATCAGTGCACCCTCAAGAGCATATGGCAAGCCGTTGAGTATATTAAAGACGGCCGCGTGCTGGCATGATGCCTTTTGGGTTTGAAACCCAAACCCAAGCATGCCAAACAGCGAAGGGCTTCCCGTGAGTTCCAGCGCACGTAACTTTGCAAAATATATTGATAAGATGCATATATTTCACTTTTCTGAAGTGCAAGGTTTGCGATAGCTTGTGCGCGAAGTTAACATATCATTTCTTTGACCCAGATTTATGAGTTTGTATATCACGCTAAAATCTGTGTCAAAGAAATAGTAATACCATTTTGTGCACAGACTTTCTTAGACCTTGTGCTTCGAATATATCAAAGATAAATATCTTGGCAATATTTCTACGCAGTTACGTGCGCTAGAACGCACGGGAAGCCCTTCGCTGTTTAGCATGTATTGGGTTTGGAAACATTCGAACCCAAGCCCAATATATCTGCCAAAGAAATAAATTGATGGTTTTGCCAACAAGTTATCTCAAACCTTGTGCTTCTGAGAACTGAAAGATATGTGTCTTGTAAATATTTGTGCATAGTTTCGCGCGCTATAACGCACGGGAATTGCTTTTCAGTTTGGCATGTATTGTGTTTGGGTAAACTCGAACACAAACCCAATAAATCTCCAAAGAAATAAATTGATGGCTTCGTGCACAAGGCTTTTGAGGCCTTGGGCCTTTGGCAACTAAAAGATATATATCTTAGTAATACTTTTGCAAAGTTACGGGCGCTGGAACTCACGGGAAGCCCTTTGCTGTTTGGCATGTTTGGGTTTGGGTTTGCATGTACCCAAACCCATGATGTGTAGCACGCGTTTTGCGCATAGCTTACATCAGAGGTTGTGCGTTTGAGGGTGCACCAATATTGCTGTTAGCAATATTGGTGCCAAGTATCGTGCGCTAGAACGCACGAGAACCCCTCCGCTGTTTGAGTTTTGATGCGATGTGCATGAAAGTTATAAGGGCCTCTCAGCTTAGCTCGCAGTCGCGACTGCAAACTGAGCTGATGCGGCCACGGCTCAGTCAAGAGCTCAAAAAACTCCTACCTAAGAGTCTAAATGATATATCTTTGTGCATTACGAACGTTGGAAAATGTTTTCCCAATCGAATTTACTCGCAAACAGTGTGGGCAATCATACGTGCAGTGAAATATTCACGGCCGTGAATTTAATATTCACGGCCGTGAATTTAATATTCACGGCCGTGAATTCCAGATTCGGGAGGGCGTAAACCGTACGTTTATGTGAGAACTGAAGTCGGCTTGGTTGCAAAGACCTGTCTGGTATTTTCTCTAAGTATTTTCAGACGTTCCCAAAGTGACCAAAAACCGAACGATCGGCGATCGAACGGTTTTTGGTCACTTTGGGAGTGAGATCGTGAGTTTAGGCTTGGTGACAACACGCGAAACAACACTGAGTATTTTCAGACGCGTTCCCAAAGTGACCAAAAACCGAACGATTGGCGATCGAACGGTTTTGGTCACTTCGGGAGTAAGATCGCGAGTTTAGGCTTGGTGACAACACTGAGTATTTTCAGACGCGTTCCCAAAGTGACCAAAAACCGTTCGATCGCCGATCGTTCGGTTTTTGGTCACTTTGGGAGTGAGATCGTGAGTTTCTAAGGCTTGGTGACAACACGCGAGACAACACTCAGTGTTTAAGTATTACCAGTGTTTAAGTATTACCGTCTGAAAATACTTGGAGAAAATACTCACTGTTTGATTTGTTAAATATGCAATTTTAACTAAAGGCGGAAGGCTTTCTCTCCGGGAGTGTGCCCCTGTCCAGCGAAATAAAGATCTCTAAGATTGGATACTAATCTGAGTAATCTTTTGCTTCAAAATATTATCACATATTCCTAGTTAGAATGATAATGTGGGTACCCGTTTCGCAAAGAAGATGAAACCCCATAGCGCAACTATTGCGGGTTTCAAATTCCTTAAATTCCACCCGCTTCCGCCAAATGAACGCGTCATCCCACAACGAGATGTGTGGTTGACCGTTCAGTTTGTGCAATTTGTTTAGGGAAAACAACGCATACGAAATACTATTTTTGCTAACGCTTCCCTCATCCGAAGGTTGCCCAGGCTCTCTTGCAAACGAGCGCGCGAATGAGGGAAGAAACGTTTAGCGGAAACGTGGACGCGGTTGACATCCGCGTTTCCGCTAGAGGTGAAATTGCACTGCCAAACGGTCAGTATGTGTTTATTATGCTTATATGATATGCGTGATATGTTCATGTTTCAAACCCAAAAGGCATCATGCCAGCACGCGGCCGTCTTTAATATACTCAACGGCTTGCCATATGCTCTTGAGGGTGCACTGATATTGATATGAACAATATCACTGCCAAGTTTCGTGAGAAGATTCTCACGAAAACCCCTATTATGCAAAGCCGCAAGTGGTTGAAACCATCTCACACCGCACCAACTTAGCTTGCAGTCGCGAAGGCTAAGCTGATGCGGTTGCGGATGGGGCCAATCGATAGCTCAAACGAAAGGTATTCACCTAATGAATACAAACGCTTTAGAATCGAATGGTGGAAAAAATTATGCTTCATGCTACATGCAAAAAATTGTTTTGAAGAAGGGGGTGTGCCAGACGCAAAATATTGCACACGCTGAACCGCTTGCGCCTCCTCCGGGGAACCTCCGGGGTACCGAGTGATAGTTCATACTGTAGTACAAACCGAAACGATAGATGGCATGGCTCGATGGCATGTGACATATAATCTATTCCCCAAAAACAGATCGAAATTTCTATTCCCCATTTTGGAGTTTTCTATTCCTCGATAACCTTTTTTCCCATGATCGTACAATAAACCCTATAATATTGGCATGTCGTATTACTATCTACGGTATTTATTTGCCGTAACTTACACACAAGACACAACTTAGGCCCCCTACGTGCCTCAACATAAAACATATGGAAGTACACAAGTTCTCGAGTGCGGAACACCGAAAAGACAAGTCAGGTGGAGTGGTGGACAACAGCCACTAGCCAATACAGTCAAGTTGATTCATACGCTAGTGCATTGCAATACTATATTAAATTCTAAGGAATTACGAATATGCTATCTACAACTATCTTCAACATTATTTACATGTAATAACAAAGAAGAGCTGTGGCACTCTGGTGCGTACACCTAAAGTGCATGATAGTAAGCTTACGTTTGTTGCAGTGTGCAGTGATGTTGTCAACCTAACGGAAGTAACGGAAGTACCTAACAAGTGAAAGGAATAGGTGCACGAATGGCGCGCCTAGAGACCGTACAAACACACGACTGGGCTCCTCCTTTCAGGCACCACACGCCTAGCATGTCGCTCTTGAATCCTAGCACTACGTTGTGTCCCACGTACCACCCTTGCAGTGTGGTTTGTGGTACACGTAAAATCGTGCCAAAATCAAGACTCGCGTAATTTACGCGTAAACACGTGTTTCCGACGTTTTGAGATTTACGCGTAACGCGTTTATCCGAACATAGTTTGGGGTCATATGGGGTCTGAAAGGGAGGTTTTTTGTGGTGGAACGTGATAGGATAGAGGTTGAGTGTTGCTGGAAAGTGGCTAAAAATGCTGAAACGTGCTATTTTTTGTCGTTTTTGCCACTTTTAAGGCTCTATAACTAACGTTAGGACTGGAATGAGGCTATGATAGACCCGGATATCGAAATATACTGTCCAAAATAGGTCGGATATGGCCTCCCCGGAAGTTTCAACTTTACATCTTGCCAGGCATGCTTGGGTCGAAGTTCAGTTTTGAGCCCCTATACTTAAGGAACGTGTATACTGCTTTTTCGTGATGTTTGGGAACGTTGTTGAGCTTCCTTCTTCGAAAAAAAATGCTTTTTTAGACGTAAAAATTGCGCCAAGGTTCCCCAAAGTTCAGCTCTCCCCCTGCAGTATACCGTGAGTTATCACAGGTCCGTGGGCGAGTTGCGCAGGGGCGGACTCGCAGCACACTGATACCAATAATTGTGCCGGGGCACTAGACTAATCTACCCAGAAGTTGTTTTTGTTTGAACATGTAAAGGTACAATATTCTTTTTGCACTATATCACTGGAACAGGGCCAGATTAGTTAGGTGTTAACGTTCGTTACGATCTGAGTTCTGAACGTGCACTTCGCAAGTGCTCCATTTAACTCCGTAACACGGCAACCTGGTCAACTGACTAGGCCACCCGACATCATGCCACGATGTACCGTTCAATTCTGACCCGATCATATTCCCGATCTGATACGATGTAACACCTTAGATTCGGATGTCTCGTAGACAGGCAGACCCGATGACGGTCATACCGTACTGCCATACTACTGTACTGTCATACTGTCATACTGTCATCCCCCAGACATCTGATCGACTCATTCTCACCGTAATATTAAGCCCGACTTCACTGTCACCTCGTCAACCCCTGATTGCTCTTGGTGACACACAACGGCTCAAGTATACTGCTGGCTTACGCCGTGCCTCCGGGCACAGGCGGCGTGAAGAGTAGCAACAACTCGCATTCCCTAAAACTCGCATATGACAAATTCCATACTGCGTGTACAGTGCATATAAACGTAACCTTTTAGACATTTTCATTTATACTGGCACGGTTTCTTGTGACTTTTACAGTGCCAATATACTAATGCCTGTTCGACGCGTTGCATTATTTCATTCCTGAGTTATTCTCTGTTCAGATTATTTCCACCCGACCGACGCGAGACCAAGTGCCAAGACGAACGTCGACGACGAATCGTCACCACAGAATCAAACGTGGAATACTATCCGACCGCGACCTTCGCCAAACGACGGGCTGGCGCCGTGTCGCCGTGTCACTTTGTCACCATACCATCGCATCGCACGGCGGCTACCATCGTTAATCTTGTAATGAGCTTCCGAGGATTGATAGCGAGGGAGCGAGCAGGTTCGTGACTTCCTAGGGGGTGCTGACCCCCGCAAAATCAAAGTCCGGGGGGGCTCACTCAAGGGTAGAACAAGTCCTGGGGGTCTGAGCACAGCCCCTTGCCTCAGAATAACTCCAGTGTTCAACGAAAAAGTCGGGAATGTTCAAAAATTCGCGCCTGCGGCGCATAATAATAATATAACATGTGAGGCGATAGCGCGGGGCACTCCCACCCCCACCATCCTTGCGTGACTAGTCCGCGCCCGTGATGGTGGTATCGTGGGACACTCCCGCCCGCCCCACGTGCGCGATGGTGGTATCGTGGGACAATCCCGCCCGCCCCACGCGCGCGATGGTGGTATCGTGGGACACTCCCGCCCGCCCCACGCGCGCGATGGTGGTCTCGTGGGGCACTCCTGCCCGCCCCGCGAGCGGTGATGGGGGTATCGTAGGGCACTCCCGTCCCCCGCGAGCGTGATGGTGGTATCGATCACAGGGCACGTATCGTGGGGCACTCCCACCCGACCCGCGCGTTATGGTGGTGGTCAGCGTGGGGAGGTGCTAACCCCCAAACGCAAAATCCTCTGCTGCCCCCCCCCCCTCCGCTATCAATCCTCGGAAGCTCAATAATAAAGGGCAGATTGGCCGAATGATGAAAATCGAGAATGACGATCGAGATTCGAGAAACTGAAAGGGCGAGCAGCGAAAGCCAAAAGCGAAAGATCTGAATAGACAATAGTCCTTTCCCGTTTCCAATTTTTGATAGAGAGAAGAGACGGTAGACACGACAGACCGTAAATTGAAAATCCTGGTTCCTCGGCACATCACTCAAACTCTCTCAGAACGTTTCTCAGCGATGCAGCAGTTTTCCCGGTACGTGGTTCTGTTTGTGCCGCTGCGGAAGAATGACTATTCCACTAAGTTTGAATTTGAAATGCATTGAGCTAATATGTATACGAACTGTGCTACCCAGCTTTCTGTGGAAGTGGGGATTGCCGTTCGACAGCTTGCCCCAATTTTGTTATTCGGCGTTTGTTTTCAAGCCTTTCCTTTCTGAGCATTTATTGGCTCTAGGTTGAAACGCAAACACCGGGAAATTGCAGCTTCTTTGAGACGCGGATATCGATCGATTAACGTGTCCTTCGTTGGCTTCGTTGGTCAGGACACGCAGTATCTTTGTTGCTGCACAGGGTCTTTTGGCTTGACAGCGATGCCCCCGTACGCTGACCTGTATCAGTGGCCATTTTTATCAATTGCCACTTTTAACTTTAACCGGTTGTTATTTCATTCATTGGCCATCATAGCTTCACCCACGATGTTCTGTTCGTTGGCCGTTGTAACAATGCCATTTGTAAAGAGGCAGGGCGTGCGTTCGCCACCGGCGCGCGCTTCGGGATTACCGTGCTTACTTTATTGATTTTAATTCCGAAAATGAGCCGCAATAAACTATTTGATTAAGTTTGTTGGTCCCCCAGATTTAATTATTTGATTGATTTTAAAGTTGTTTGTTTTAACTCGAGGAATACAGATAATTATACGAAAACTATTTAATTCATGAACTTTGTTTGTTTGTTCACACTATTATATGTCCTATATTTGATTATTTTGTTTTGCTTGTTTTTTTGTTCTATATCGGTGCAATTGACCCAGAGAATTATTCAAAAGTACACGTATACAATACGGTAACGAATGGATACCGGCAGTACGAAAGTTCGTTGCGTGTTTCCAAGCTATGTGTTCACTGTAATATGCAACGTCAATATGCACCTTCACTGCCCACTACTACCAGCTCCACTGCCACTGGCCATCCACTCATCAAAGTCAGCCTCATACAAAAAGTCATTAACCCACCTTCTAGGATCTGTTTCGTAGTCGCGCTCAGCCACCAGACTCGCACCTAGGTCGACGTCGCATCTCTGCAGGGGGGTTGAACGATGCACGAACGCGGTGTGTTTTAACGGGCGTCCAGCGCCCTTCTTGAGAACGTGTCTTAAAACTCGTTCTCCTATTCCTAGGAATCTCTTGCACTGCGCTTAGGACGTGCCGAGACGGGTCGGAAAACGGTCGGGTCTGAGTTCACTGATGCTGCCGGAACCCCTCGCTTGACACCGAAGCTGAGGAGGGAGGCCTGTTGAAGCCTCTCGAGTGACTTGCGCTTCTTGGCCATATCCCCGAGCGTTGTTTTGCCACATCGGCATTCTGTTGGAAGAAAATTGCAGATTAAACAAAGCTCTCCCTCGTGTCCCGAGCCGCAGCCAGCCATACTTGCCGTGTAGGTGAAGAAGTGACCAGTTTCCAGTTATTTTGTCACTTTGTTTGTTTTCGCGCTGAGGGGCGAGATCGGAATTATATATTTTATACTTCGTTGTTTAAATTTTTTGTAATGATGTGTATGGCACAATATTTAATTATTTATCCTTATTTTTTTTTCGCAAACTATCAGGGGGGAATTATTTAATTTTAAAGCCTTTACGTTTCAAAAGACGATTTTTTCCTCCATAATTATTTACATTTAAAATCAATGTAAGCACGGTAAACCCGACCCTGCCGTCGCAAGGTACGTGCATACTGCACTTTGTCTTTTGATTTCTCCCAACAGGGATTCCTTTAGCCGATTTTACGAATTGACTGTGTTTGTTTTTCGTGTTAATGCCAGCGCAGGTAACCCATAATGCGTGGTGGTAAGCCAGAGTGAATACTTATATATATATATATCAATGTTGTATATATGTATATCGATGTTGTATATATATATATATATCGATATATATCACGTCGCACGAATTATAATCATAATATATCCATGTAACATAGCGATGTATAAACTTTTGTATCGCTCTATAAGTATTTATATATATCACGTCGCGCGAATTATAATCAGAATTGCTCCATTTGGCATGAAAGTATATAGGTGCACTAAATAACTAGATACGCACTCAATCGATCCCTGTAGTTCAGCGGTTTAATCGCTTGCCCTGGGCATTTAGCACTATCTTCGGAAGATGGAGGTTTGATCCTTCCTTGGGTATGGAAGTCTGTTCTTGAATCGCATGCGAGCGCACCGCGGATTTCTTTCTGTAGACATACCCCCAATTTACTCTCAGATGTGACGTGCCGCTCCCAACCTACCTCAATAATTTGCCTACACAAAATACTGTACTAAGGGCCATTTGTCAACGCTCATACTGCGCTTAAATCAGTTGCCTACCCTCATGCTGCCATTAAATCAGTTGCCTACGCTCATACTGAAATATAACCCCTTTATTCTATCATCGACATTGCTACTTTTATTACGACATCCACGACCTCGATGCTCGATCTAACGTATCATAAACATACATCGACGTTTCAACAGAATCGGAACAGATAACTTTCACTTTACTTTCCTGTCGCTTTATTTTACTTTGCACTTTGACCGTACTTCTCGTACGTTATGTTCATCCACTGTCTCTCCTTTGCTTTGCTATCATTTATTTTCACTGCTATCTCACTTTTTATTTTTCGACCTCTTTACTTTGCTTTCCTTTTCACTTTCGGTTTTTTTCTTTTATGTTTGCTATTCGAGCGATCATTTACGCCCGATCGCCTGAGCGCCACAACAACCCAAATCACGAAATTCGAAAGCACTCGACTCGTAATTGACATGTTCGTCAATATCATACCGTAGTACTTGGCATCGGGGTTACCGGCAAAACTCCTCGCGGTTTGTGAGTCAGCACTACACGCTGTGTCTTCCCCGGAACACGCCCTTATCCCCCGGTTTCTACCTTCTGCTATCGGCGCGTACAAATTTCGCCGCATCCCGTCCCCCGTTTCCCCTATCGATATCTCCCTGACACGAGATGGTAATTTTGAGAAAGTTGGAAAATTCTCTTCACAACACATGCATGGTTTGGGAAATTGGTTTTCTGGGAAATATTGGTACAGAAACAGTAAAGCATAAAACGTTTGCGTCTACAAAAAAATGTGTTTCTTTTTTAGATAATGGTGCCAGCGGGATATGAATTTTAAGTCTCGAAATGGACATGTTTCTACTCCAAGACGTTTTCTTGTTATATCATTTGTAGCGCGATCGAGCAACCGAGAAATGCCCTCCCCCCCTTCCCCCCGCCCCCCGCGACTGTCATTGACTACTGAAAACTATGTATGCCCATAACGACAGAAATGTCAGTGTATATTCACGGATCACCATTGGTTGAGCCCCTAATTTGAATGTGGCGGACACGAAAATACAGCGTGGTGCCATTTCTCACATCCTTACCTTTCTATTCCTCCATCAAAGTGCTGCACTCCACTTGCTTATCGATTGACTCGCTTTCACTGACGATGAGCTGGACCGTCTCAGTGGATGCCGTGTGATGATAGGGCACAGCATCAGAAGGTGGTGCGAGAAATCTGCCCGACGTTTATTGGGAAGCGGCGATGTTTCAATGCCGAAAAAGCGGAATTGATATAGTTTAATCGGAATTGACTTGGGAAGCTATTGTCGTGTGGGTCAGTATGTATGGGAGGCTGGCAGGGGTTTTACTGATGGCTGTGGACTAATCGCTATGTCCAAGATATTCCAGTTCCAAATGTCGCATGGGAGCGACTGGCTTATGTATAAAGATTTATTCGTCATTCACTTTTTCAGACACTTCTTTGCTTGGTATTATATCAGACGGCCCATACCGGATGCGTTTTTGCTTGGCATGTGGTTGTGCAGCAAGAATTGTGCCTTGACCCGTCCTTAAGAATTCGAACTTGCAGTGCGGATGCACGACACAGATCGCCCATCCTACCCCAAGCCCACGGCAGTCATATATAGCTAAGGTGTGTGGGTATTATCAATGCGTTTTTCAAAATGTATGCTCAAATAAATTGTCGAAAAGTAGTGGATCATTTTTGTGCAAGGACATGCAATGTGACGCATCAAAGTCTTGTGGTCATCCACATGCACAGATATATCAGAGCTGCATGTTCTGGATGCACTTTCAACACTGAAGGTCTTGATCACTTTCAATTACTCATCAACGATTCAAATCATACCATTACCACTATTGTACAATGTGCGCAGCACACGTATATGTGCTGAAAAAAACTTATCACGTAAAATTCTAATTCTATCAATCGGATGCATATACCTAATATATGTGATGAAATGTGCCTTTTGAAACTCTGGGTCACTTGCAGCCTGAGTCTTTGGGAGATCGCGCTGCGGGAAAACTGTTCTTCAAAATTGCAATTTGTGAGGACTTTAACCCGTTAGGTGCATTAAAAGCCATTATGCCACACGCTTCCATATAACAGTGTACACCAGCTTCAGGATGGCCTTGCGAGCAGACTCGCGCTCAAGCATGGGAGTATCCGTTTCCTGTAGCACTCGACACAAGCCACAAGATACATGCTGTCAGATAACTCATCGAACCACAAATTATAATTGAAGAGGGAACACCAATCATAAATTCGCTACCCAGCCATGGCTACCCCAAACTGATTACACTCTTTGTGTAATAAGCATGTAGCTACTGAAACCCAATAAAGAGCATTGACAAAAATCAGCTTTAAATTTGTCTGAAACTGTTTCATGCGCTTGGAACAGGCGGGCGCACATGCCGACTTCACATAGTGCGCAATCCGAAGTGCGCAAATCGTCCAATTTCATGTATCATGATCTGACACATCGAATATGCTTTCGAAATGTGTTGATCATCCCTGTCATCCTACCTAACAGGAGCCCCATAGTGATATTAATTTTCCGTATTAGGTTGGTAGAGACTGGTTTCTTCGATGTTCGCAACTGTGAATACATATCACCTTTGAAAAGTTAAATTCGCCCAAGATAAATCAGACATTGCACATTCCAACTCGGTTTCTCCATTTGGGCTTGTCATTTTCTCATTTCTGATAACTAACATTGCCATTCGCGCCACATGCTGCTCGACGAACTTTATCCAGTAGATTTCCTCTTCTCAATATGATGAAATATCCATGCGATGAATATTACAAATTAATGGCTTACACCACGACAAGCATGCAGCAATAACGTTATATCATCTTCTTTTTATTATTCTATGTCCTTTTTCGTTGCCGCATGAGCCATCATATTGCAAATCCAACTATTAGATATGTACATCGCATTCAGATGTAGTTATCTACTGGCTGAATTTTCATGGCAATTGTGTGACATGCGACACAAATGGCAAAAATGATCCTCCACATCAGAGAAATGTGAAGTCGAAATTCCAAAGTAGGAAAATGGCACACGAACCAGCCATGATTGCAGCAGGGGCTGTACCTCTTAACAAATGAGAAAAAACTTTTAAAAAACTGCATGCCCTCTCGAAGCTTGCGTCCTTCACATGGAAAGATGAACAGCGCCAGTGATCCACTTGATGCAGAAGTGGACCTTCATTAGGCTCGCCAATGACTTCGAAGTGTTAAAGGGTTTGCCAGTCACCATATTCTTAGGGCAGTCAAATGGAGAGGATGCTCGCTTATGCTCGGATGCTCACGGCAGACTATTCTTAGGGCAGTCAAATGGAGAGGATGCTCGCTTATGCTCAGATGCTCATGGAATACTCATGACAGCGCTTGATGGGACCAAGGGGGGGGGTGGCTCTCACATGCACCAACTCGAAGCCGAGTCCGGTCATGTACTCCTTCAATCCATCAGCCGAGGAGATCACCTGCTCAGAGCACGCCCACAATCCTGGTCAATGCATGACAGGTTCCATGGCATGACGCAACCCGGTCAGCATGGTGATCAGGCAGCTAAGGTTGCTCCTTCTACGCCAGTGCTAACAGATCTGGCAGTGGTCACCTTGCCCTTGTCATCCTCGAAGCCTCCAAGCCAAAGCTCCACCGGGGTGATGCGGTCGTTCCACTCGAAAGTGCTCGCAATAAGCACGAGGCCGCCGACCTGGAGCACCCGCACCCCAGTCTGCATGAGTCCTTGCGGCCGAGGCATGCAGCTCGCCACAGCCCGCACTCTCCGTGGCACACAACGCGCCCTCGCTCTCAGGTTGCCCATCTAGTGACAACAGTACAACCCGGCTCAGCTCTGAGAACCACAACACGTCAGATTTACACATCTGTATGCGACCGGCTGCAGGTGCGGCCCCGCCAAATCTGGCGCACGCGAGGCTTCGTGGAAGTGGTAAAGAGGCAGCGAGACACCTCCTCCGAATGGGGCACAAACCCTAAAACCCTAAATATGGGAAGCGACGGGGGTAGCTGGTTTGTGACATGCGGGGGCACCTTCACCACCCCGAGGGCCCCCCCGAGGCGTATGGCCTTCGGGCTCGGGAGGTGCTCCAGCACGTTGGCAGCCACCACGGCATCGAACTGGCCCATGTTCGGATTCAGGCAGCAGGCATCCATTTGCTTGAACTCCACCTTGGTGCGGTCAGCGCCGTTGGGCAGCATGGCCGACATGGCTGAATGCCCACACCGAGCCCCCCGGGAGCGGCCCTCACACTCTTTGGCAGCCCCGGCTGCGAATGCCTGGCCCATTGCTAGGACACGCAGAAAAGAGGGAGCACAGCCGCCAGGTGTCATCATCTCACTGCCGGAGTCAGCCGGCATGCTCCGCGATATTCAATCGCTGTTCCTTGGATGGTACCCATATCAAACTTGGCGCTTTCATGCTTGAAAGATTCAGGCAAACGCGGACGGGTGGAGAGAGATGCACTGATTGCGCTGGTCACGCATTTAACCATCGAGCCTGTATCGCCAAAGCGCGCGATTCAATCTATATTTTTCCGTGCCTTCGTGGTGAGCGGAAAAAGTCTTAGGGGTAGAGGCCTCTTACGTGCGCTATTGACGCCTTCGTCCAGGCGGTGATAGGCGATGTTGCCGGCACTACGCATCTCCTCTGCTTTTGCAATCAGGGCAGCGCTCATGTCCACCCCAATCACCTCCTGCCCTCCACATACACCAAACAGCATAGCTCCCTCCACCTCTTCAGTCCTTATTTCTAGCCACAACCTCCGTGGGATGGACTTAGCTCCCTCCACCTCTTCAGTCCTTATTTCTAGCCGCAACCTCCCTTGGGATGGACTTAGCCTCCATCTCTTCAGTCCTTATTTCTAGCCGCAACCTCCGTGGGGTGGACTTAGCTCCCTCCACCTCTTCAGTCCTTATTTCTAGCCGCAACCTCCGTGGGGTGGACTTCGCTCCACCTCTTCAGTCCTTATTTCTAGCCGCAACCTCCGTGGGGTGGACTTCGCCTCCCTCCACCTCTTCAGTCCTTATTTCTAGCCGCAACCTGCGTGGGATGGACTTCGCTCCCTCCACCTCTTCAGTCCTTATTTCTAGCCGCAACCTGCGTGGGATGGACTTAGCTCCCTCCACCTCTTCAGTCCCCTGCTTCCAGCACGTCAAATTCCTGGATAGCGCTCTCTAGCCTTCTCTTACGCCCGGCTCTCCTGGCAGGGAGGGTCCACGATGCAAGGGAAATAAACCGAGTGCATTCGCAATGCTATGCTCTGCGCTCTGTCTAGCTGGCACCACACTCCCCAGCAGCACGCCACGTGGGAGGCTTTCTGCCAGCACACCGCATGGGGCGCTCACCGGCGGCCTGCCACGTGGGCAAAGCTCCTCCTCTCGCACCCAAGTGAGCTCCAACTCCCACCATGCATCGTACACTGCGGAAGGTAGGGAGAAGTCGACGCACCTCGAACGTCTTGGTGAGCTCAAAGGAGGTCGCCCCGACGGAGCATCCGACATCCAGAGCACGTCCCTGTCAGTGCAACCACCGGTCACCTCATGAGATTAGCCACAGCACCAACATCCCAGAGACTCTACCCCCCGCCTCGGTGGGCCAAACTCGATACTGGTCCTGAAGTCCATCAGTCGCGGCACACCGGCACCGCAGTGCACCGATGGCCGGACAGGATGCGTGCCACACCGGACCAGACGCTGACGGCTGATGCCTTGTTTGCCACGTGTGCCTTGTTTGCCTCGGGAAACTCCCTTTCCCGAGGCCCGCGAAATGAGGGCATATTTCCGGCATCATAGGGGCTTCGCAAGGCCCGGTAGAGCGCGCGTCATCCGGCGCACGCATCAGGGGTCACTGCTCGGCGGGGCCTCGAGGGCGCACCACCGGCACGGCCAGCCTCTTCGCCCACTGGCTCAGCAGCATGCCGCATCTCTGGGCGAACCCGGTGGTGTTGGCCGGCAGAAGGGCCATCAGCGGGGTGTCCACCACACCCATGTTCCCATAGTGCGCTAGGCAATGCGCATCCACCGTGTCGCCTGTGGCGGCCTTCGGGCCCTGCTTGTCGGGGTCTGAAGAGGGGGGCACCCAGCCCGCAGCATGCGGAGGGGGCGCGTCCATGCACGTGGTGAGCAACACATTCGACTTGACAACCCGAAAGCCCGCGTGCTGTACACACCTCCCCCTCTCCCGCCTCCTCTCGTCAGAACTCACCCTTACTGCATCCTCCCATCTGTAGCCAGAGTGAGTACACTCGCCACATTCTTGCATGAATCAATTCTCCACCTCTTCTTTCAAGGTTCAATGACTGTAGCTAGAGTGAGTGAACTCGCCACATTCTTGCATGAATCAATTCTCCACCTCTTCTTTCAAGGTTCAGTGATGTATAAGCACTCCTCTGATTTCCGATGCACAACTGCTGCATTGCTTCGCAGCCATTGATTTCCTACGAGCACCTACACCATTGGGTTGCTGTCGCCGGGACGGGACAAAGGCTTGTGTGGCTGCAGGTGCACCTGGAAAAAATGCGAGCGGAAGTGATAGCGAGCAAAAATGCTGGCCTCCTGGCCGCAGCTGACAAAGGAGCCGCCCAGAATGACGCTGTGCTGGCCGTCGAAGCATGGGGTACTGAAGTCGTCATAGTACTTGTGCACTTTGTACCCTGTCACCGACGCCACGGTCACTCAGCGCCATCCCAGGTTGATATGGACCTCCTCTGAGGTGCTCTCTGTACGCAGCTTTCCCCGCGCTCTCTCTCAACTAATAAGAAGGCTGCACCCAGGGAGGCACGATCCTGCACAATGTATGAGGCATGCCGTGTGCCTGAAACATGGTCTGATATAAACAGGGCCTATGGCATGGTAAAGCATCAGCTCTGTGGACACAGCTGGCAAGAGTCTTGCCGAGCTCGTCTTGCAAGGGCGAGCAGGGTCAGGAGCAGCGAGGTGTGGCGCCTGGCAGGAAGCTCTTGGAGGGTGTCATCCAGGAGCTCCCGAGGAAGAAAGCATGACAGCAGCAGGTCGTGGCAGATGGGCCGCGGGATGCAAATGAGAGTCGCTTGCCACAAGGGCGAAGAAGCAAGGCGAGTGCAGCAAGCCGGGGGCAGCTGGGATGTAGGGTGAAGCGCGCAGGGAGGTGGAGGGCATAATGAGCACAGCAACCGCGGCTCGCACCCGGCAGCGCGGCAAAGAAGTCCTCACACCATTCCCACGCGTTCCCAAACACGTCGTGGAAGCCCATGTCCGTTGGCGCGAAGGCGTCCACGGCTCCCTGACGATCCCAGCAAGGTACCTTAGCAGGGTTCCTACAGAAGGGCATGCTCAGGACAGCATCTGCACCGGCTGTCACGCGTGTGAAGTTCTCCTGCCACGGCCAACCTCTCCTGCAAGCCGAGAGCGTTCCCAAAGGAGGCGAACCACTGCTGGACGCCGAGCGAACGTCATCAGATCAGGCGCACCCCTCCTGAGAGCCTCCCAGGGATGCCCACCTCCCATGGGAATCGAGCGCATCTTCAAAGAACGCCAACCTCTCCTAAGTACGAGGCGAAAAGCTGAGCCCTTTTACGAAGGAGCTTTCCTGAGAGCTGAGCCCTTTTACGAAGGAGCTTTCCTGAGAGCTGAGCCCTTTTACGAAGGAGCTTTCCTGAGAGCTGATTTTTCTTTTTCTTTCTTGAAGGCCGAGCGCTCTGTCGAAGGAGGACCCTCACCTGGGAGCCAAAAGCGAGAGACATATTGGAAATGTTAGCGAGCTCGGTCCCGGACTTAAGCATGGCCGGATCCTCGAGGCTGAGGCCAGAGCTGTCCCGGTTAGCGGAGTTGCGCAGACGGTGGTGCTCGCCCTCTGTCATCACGCGCAGCGAGCCTTCGGGTAGCCCCTCCCTGCACCGTGCGTGCCCAGTCCGATGTGGCCCCTTCAGCAAAGACTCCGTACATGCTGTTGAGGAGAAGGGCACAAGGCGGTCAACAGGCACCAGAGGTGCGAGGGCGTGGCAGAAGTAGAGAGACTGGAGAGGGGTGTGACCGGCTGAACCGGCATACCGAGGGGCAAGAAGGGGCAGAAAGGGGAGAAGCACGGAAGACGGCAAGCGGGCACATGTGGCGGAAGGGGCTGGGAAGGGACAGTGGAGGGCACGGTTGAGCTTGCAGCGTACCGTTGGGCTTTCCAATTGCAAAAGGCTTTGGCCTCGTGTAAGTTGACGTCAGCAGGGAGGGTCCAGGGCATCGGGATGACCTCAAAGATCAGCCGCAGATTGTACTGGTGCAGTCCGGCGGGGCCGTTCGGCACCCAGAAGGTGGGCCACTTCGCGTTGCGGAAGGCGCGCCTGTGCCCGTCCATGAGCCGACAGGCTTCAGCCACCGGGCGGCACTACGAGCAACCCACCCAGTACTGTTCAGGTGCAGGCGGAACGGGGAACCGCCAGTTGTTCCCCGAGGAGGCCACCAGCAAAGAGCCGTGAGAGCGACACGTCAGCGTGCGAGGCGCAAGAATGTGGCGGGCTTCGTAGAAGGCTCCTGAGTTTCTGAGAAAATTTGCCACGTACACGTCCTCGCGGGGTATCACCAACCACCTCTATGACGGGCCATGGCCCGAGGGTGTGTGCAGCACGCATGTCAGGAAGAGAACGTCGTCCGCAGTGCTGTTGCAACCAGGCTGCAACAGAGAGGGCGCCTGGTGCACACGGGACAGATGGCCGCACCACTTCCAGCCATCATCTGTCCAAAATTGCGGGTCGGAGTAGCCTCCGGCCTTGACAAACTCGTAGAACTCGCCGTTGCTAACCTGGTGAAGCCCTCACAGCGGCAACCACTGCCGTCTGCTAGTTTGCAAAAGCCCGCATCGGCAAGCCCTGCGATCTGCTACCCTGGTGAAGCCCTCACAGCGGCAACCACTGCCGTCTGCTAGTTTGCAAAAGCCCGCATCGGCAAGCCCTGCGATCTGCTACCCTGGTGAAGCCCTCACAGCGGCAACCACTGCCGTCTGCTAGTTTGCAAAAGCCGGCATCGGCAAGCCCTGCGATCTGCTACCCTGGTGAAGGCCGCACCAGCAGGTCCGCCTTTGCCGCCCCCTTTGCAGGCAGACGATTATAACAATCATTAAGCAAGGTGTCTACATTGCATAAGGGTGCCGCCCCCTTACATCACAAGTTGAGGGCACTCACCATGAACTTGGAGGCGGAGAACTCACGGATGTGCATTTTTTTCTCCCCATATTCATTGTCCCAGCCGAAGCTGGGCCAATGGGTTGGCTTCCCGACCAGTACATCTCCTGCGGGCACTAAGAGAAGGGGATTCTCCTTGTACTCGATGCTGCGGCGCGGTGGCGTGTTGCCTGCAGCCCCCTTCCAGGCGATTGCACTTGGATGGTACGGCGGCCAGGATGCCGGCTTGCGGACGGCGGCGACCGGCAACTCACGCATTAACACAGAGGACGTTTCCTGTGGCCAATAAACCCACCCACTCTTTTGACCGTTCGAAATTCTTAAGAAGAATCACCTGACTGTTTTGTCCAGGATATCTCTAACAAGCAAGCCTGATAGTGATATTCTGGGTTCCTGCTCCCTAAAAATCCAACCTGGCTGCCGAGGGCAACCTAAGGACTCTCACGAATGAGGTATAGGCGGAGAGACTGCTTGTCGTAGAGTTAACACCAACATTTTCACGAAGGATCCAGCCACGTTGTGGGGACAGGCTGCGAAAGACCTACCAGATGAATGTGCTCGTGTTCGAAGCTCATGAAAATGGACCACGCTGGGCTCTCTAATCCCACCGGCTTCTCGTCGAGCGACGGGTGGGTCAGAATAATCTGTTTTACCAGTTCATATACCTGCGTACTCGTTCGAACAAAATGCTTCAAAGTGAACCTCTTGGCGATATCGAGAGAGAAGCAGTTTTCTTTTCCCAAAAAAAAGAAGGATGGCCAAGCAGTCATCCCCGCGTGCAAAAGTGACAGCAGCAACTCGTACAAGCGAATTCCGTACACACCCAACGCACTGTCGAGACGGCTTTAACAACTGTCGCGCAGAAGGCAGTGGGGATGCCATAAGCGAGAGTAGGGCATAAATCATGTTCAAAATCGGGAGAATAATGAAAGCAATCAGGACCTGGCGGCGGTAGCTGTTGACCTCTCGAATTGATGGCCACTTCATATCGTTCTTGGTCAGGTCATCCCAAGACATCTCGTCTACACCCTAAGGAAGAGAACAAGAGTAAGTAAGCGTTCACATTGTGCTTCGTGAGTAAAAATACGCTTTAGCTCCTAGCAACAAAACTTGACATTCAGTGATGTCGGTATCGCAAGTGTGCTGCTTCGTTCTGACCAGAACATATCAGCGACGACGAGACCAAAGGCCCAGTGTTGCAGAGCACCAAGCAGTTGCGAGTGTACCGTTTCGAATATCGTTTCGAAATATTTGTTCAGTGGCTTCGTCAGGACTCCAGCAACAAGCATCTGTGTGCCGAGCAAAAGCAGGTTTTACTTGCACCACCAAGTTGTGCGGCAGGAGTGATTAAAGTTCTCAGTAAGCGCATATTCGCAACTCCAACACGAAGAGCTCTTCTCTCTGCATATGTTCTACGCTGCCTGAAATCTAGCTTGAAAGAGAAAGATCGCACAAGTGTTCGAAGACAAACGTTCACAGAAAGGGGACTCTGGAAACCGCGAGTTTGTCGTGCGAGCGTTTTCAGGTCCCACTACTTGCCTTATTCACATAAAGTGCGGCCGGGTGAGCGTAGTAAAATATCAAAGGATGGCGCAGATCGTGGTATGGTGGACGATAGAAGGCTTCTTCGCCTGTTTATTTTGGAACAACCGTTTATCAAGAGACAAGAAATTGACGAACTGGAAGATGTTATTTCAGTCGGGTGCACGGGAATACCTTGCAAAGAGCTGAAGAGCACCTCGGTTAAGGTCCAGACGTTGTCAAAATATTCCATCACGCTTTTTCGTGTGAAACTCGAAAGATTCTGAAGCATGTGATGGCAAAACATCAGCGTCGGGCTGTAAGGCTGAGAAAAGCACCAAATGACACATCCACGTGCTGCTTACCGGCAGGGGGAGCGACGTCAAGTGACCTTCCGCATTGAAACCTGGACAATCCTCTGGACGTTTCCCAGTCCACCACCAGTCCTCCCTCGGCAGCGTCAGCTCGATCGTGTTCGTCAGGTTGCGTCGCCAAGGTTCAGCACGATGGCTAGGGACTTCCACCACGCACTCGACCTTCAACTTTTTCGAAACAGGTTGCTCGGCAGGCCATGAATCTTGAACATTGGTAGGAGGGGGGGACATATTGAAATACTGCAACTGAATACCCAAGAATATTGCGACTGCCTTAGATAAAATAAACAGATATCTTCGTCGTTTCGACACTGCAAACGTCAAAGATAATAGATTATCGCGGGTTCCAGCGTTCCGAGCTTCCACCTCGATACTATCGTGTGCAGGTGTTACGGCTTATCGGTTTTGTACGCGTGCGTCACTGCCAGGTCGACCCCCAGCACCAGCACCAGCACCATAACGATTTTTTGGTTTATATATTTGCATCGTTATTCGGTTGTGGTTCACTGAACATTTCGGTTGTGGAGTGGATCTTGTGGTTCGCCGTCACAGGATGACAAGATGAGTGAACACGAAGTCATAGTCACGAACAGTGATGAGTTGATGACCGTCATCGTCAGCGTCAATCCGTTTATAAATGAACACAGAACAGTTCATAATGAGAAGATCAGCATATCCCCCGCCACCCAGGCGCCACCAGGCGGAATATTCAGGGGAATATCGCGAAACCATGGTTTACAAAGTAGCCACTTGCATTGCACAAGATGGAAAATCTCCTCCAACGAAAACGTGAACAGTTCTGATGAGACACGCGACAGACACGAGACAGACATCGACAGCGACAGTTCAACAGTGATTGAGTGAAGCTGAAGGCTGAAGCTGAATCCGGGCGGATTACAATATAAACGCTAACGCTACCAGTCGCAGTGCAAATCACTGTTGACTGCACCCGTGACACAAGTAGGACCTCGCATGCTTGATTAGAGCCCTAGTTCCAGACTTTTTCACTATAGAACTTTTTTCAAATTTCACTTTTTACAGTATGAGTATATTTATATATAATCACGTGGTTTATAATACTATATGATTGCTTAAATATCGCACAGGAAAATATGAATAAATTATATTCGTTACCACGATATCGCAGCAACGAAATGGCTACAACGTGTGGGCCCTTCCCCAGATTTCGCGAAATTTTTTGCGAAATTTAGGTACCTCAAATAAATCGATAAATTTCGCGAAATATAGGGGGCTTGAGCGCGAAATTTGGCCCTAGATTCCGTTATTAGGATTTCGCGATTTACGCCTGCAAATTTCGCGGCATCGCATGCTGGCCGCACGGTACAGACACGGTCTCAGGTCTGCATTATTAGCTTTCACATAAGGTCTGGACCCACCTACGTTCAGTGGTGTTTTTCTTGTATTCCGTCCGCTTCGCGCCCTGCGACTCTATCCGACACTTCAAACCGACATTTTTACCGACACTTCAAACCGACACTTCAAACCGACATTTTTACCGACATTCGACCTCCTTGCTTTCGCATAGGTCAACCTGTACCGACATTTTTATTACCGACATTTGCCGACACTACAGCGCACTTTTTTGTGCGTTTCCGATCAACTGGACCGACATTACTTTTTGCCCGACATGGCTTCCGCCCGACGTGAGACAGTTGGTTCCGCGCTTCGTGCTGCACGTGCACGCACTGGTACTTCACCATCCCCATCACCGACGGCTTCACACTCTACGCCATCTTCGGGTGCCCGACCCCGCCGCATCGTGGGGACTTCGTCCTTGCGTGCGAAACCGACATCCACGATTGAAGCTCCATCAGCTTTTGATTTCTTCAATGACCCCGACATTTTGGTGACTACGCCTGTGGAGGAGGGCCGCGAGGAAGAATTTCGGGAACAACTCTCTTACGCTTTTACGTATGGGAGTGACCTCGTGAACTTCCTCAAGTCCACTGGCTTCAAACTTCCCGCTGGTTTCACCCTTGACAACGACACTGCCGACGCTGACTTCGCTGCCTTCACCTCTGGACTGGCTCACGTCATGTTCCCGATCTCGTACGCGGAGTCGGCCAAGCTGCTTGACCTGGAGCACGACTACGAGTTCTACCACTCTACTGTGAACGAGATCTTGTTCTGCCTCCTGCCTCACCCCCTTCGTGGTAACGCATTATCTGTCTACCACGAGTGTGCGCGCACCCATCCTGCTGACGGCCGCTATGCACTCCAGCGACTTCGCTACGAGGTCGAGGGCGTGCCCGACGCCGATGGTATGCGCTACTGGACCCAGATGAGGGCCATCGTCCTCTCTGAGACCGTAGACCCAACTCCACAGCTGGCTACGATTCGACGTCTTTGTGAACGTCACCGCAAGCTCAAGCCCGCGTACTCCGACTCCGACCGCGTTGCTGACCTCTGGCACATCCTGTCCGAGTCCGCCAAGAAGAGTCCGTACGTCGCCCCACTGTACCTGGTGGTGCTCCGCGAGCTAAGGTCAGGTCATCTCTTTACTTTTGACCGCCTCGCGCTCCGCATCCGTCTCGCATTTAGGGACGAAAGCCCCCTGGCCACACTTTCGTCCCCGCTGGACCCCGACACTCGCTCCGAGGGTTCTGGGTACCGCCCTAAGACCGCCACCCAGAAGCCCCAGACCCCTGACCCGCCCGGCCGCCCTACGGCCATGGCACTCCGCGCGAAGAAGCAGTCCGACACGCCGCTTGATGGGAAGTGGGTGGCCGAGACCCCCACTGCCTTGTACCTTAAGTGGTCTGGTACAGGTTATCCGTGTGTTGTCTGTTTCCGCATGTGGGGCGTCACAGACGCTCATCCCGACACTCGTGGTGCTTGCCCCTACGTGTGCATCGAGGCCTTCGCCAACAACAAGCACCTCGTCACGTCCAAGCCGGCTCAGCCTCGCCCGTCTCTTGACCCGCCGTCTGCTGACACCACCCCTGCCCCACCTGCTGTGCCCGCTGTTGACACAGCTGTTGACGCAGCATTCCGGTCCGTGCGGCTCTTGCCGCCTACACCTTGTGGTGGTGACGAGATTGACGATGACGACGGCGATGCTCTGGTGGTGCCTACGGCTGAGGACCTTGCTCCACCGCTGCCGGATGAGCCCGTTGGTGCCGCCCTGGCCTTCCAGGACGAGGACACCGACTGGCCAGCACTCCGATCTTCACCTGTTTGGGTGCCGCACATTCCAGGAGCTGGGGTCGTGATTGGCACTCAGCTTGAACCCAAACCCTAGATTGAGACCCCTAAATTGGCACATCACGAGTTGACTAGTAGCTGAGGAACCTTACATTTCTTCTAGCCGCCTGCCCGGGAGTACCGGCTGGCCCTGCAGTGCACCTCCCACCTTCGGGGTGAGGTGGTGTCATGGGAACACTGACTCTCACCCCCCATAAGGGGGGAGGTCAGTGGTGCCCTGTGTCACCCCTCGCCTGCTCGGATGTCACTTGCAGTGCCTGCTGCCTATCTCCGCTCGTGTGTCAGTGTCACGGTCCGTCCGCTAGCTTAAAACTGTGTATCTCCCAGTTTAATGCGACTTTAGCCGAACCGAGAAATCTGCCTCACTGCCTTGACATTTTACAGTGCAAGCTAATATATCACTATATTATTAGCTTTCACATAACATAAAACTTACGTAGACATACGATAGGTTTGCACATAAACCCTACTTAGACAACATTACTGGCCGTGCGACCGCATATATACTTCGTTGAGATGTCTAGTGGGTGGGCTTCTGAACTAGCCGATTATTATGGGAACGATCCCGATCAGAGGTCCGAAGCGAGGAGAATTCAGATGAATGTGATAGTGATAGTGGCGACTTATCTGTGTTAGAACGCCGAGCGCTGGAAAAATCGAAGCAACCTGTTGCGAAATCCTTTCGACCGGTATAAGCGGATCCGAGATGGTCAGGAGGGCCCTGCCTTAGCAGTTCACGAGCGCGATAGAAAGATCTCCAAGAAGCCACCCTCCGGAAAGAAGACTGGTGGTGGTGGTCACCGTGCTTCGAAAGAGCCTAATTCTGTGACACCCGCTCAACAGCGTCTTAGCGAGTTTCCGGATTGTTGCCTCCGAGTTTCTGCTGGTGAATTATTCTGTCCTTGCTGCAAGGAGACCCTCAGCTTGATCAAGACTAGTATATCCACTCATGTCAAAAGCGTCAAGCACAAAAACAACCAGAGTTCTTACACAGTTCAACGCCAAGATGACATTGAGGTCAAGGCGATCTTGTCGGACTATTTTAAAGAGCACGATGATGAGCACACCGCCTCTTTATCCGCAGAGGTACACCTATACAGGTATCGTGTTACAGAAGGGCTTTTATTCGCAGGAGTTCCCATCGCGAAATCTGACTTCTTGAGGCCACTTCTGGAACGGTCGCGCTGACGTAAAGTTGACTGGCGCACAACACTTGGGTGAGTATATTCCGAAGATCGAGGCCTTAGAATAAATACTCCACGCTTGCGCAAGAGATTAGTGGGCAACGTTGCTTCATTACTTTTGATGGAACTCAAAGGCGTGGCGAAGCCCTCGCTACCGTCGCCAGATGGTGTAGCAGTGCCTTCCACATCGCGAACCGCTTGGTGCGGTTGCAAACCCTTCTTAAAAGTCCGGACAGTGTGGCACTCAGTACCACTCTCACTAGTACATGGACACGCGAGTTGGAAATGTTGGTCGAGTTCGTAACTGGTTGGGGTCGTGACTCCGTTAAGGTCAACGGAACGGCTACCAGACGTTTGCAGGTCATTTTCCCTAACTCTGACGACATATTATGCATCTGCCACACATTGAACAACTCTGGCGAGCACGCCTTTTTCCCTGGCAAGCGGGAATTTATGACGTCTTGATTGATATTAGTACAGGACCATACCGCAGCTGGTACACTCTGGAAAGAAATGACGAACCGTGCATTAGTTTCTTTTTCTAACACGCGTTGGTGGAGCAAGCAAGAAGTTGAGAACAACATCGCCCTAAACTTTGGCCAGCTTTCACGCTTCTTGGAGCTATTGGACTCAAGAGGAATCGGAGATGCGACCACGAAAAAACTGCTTTCTATCTACAAAAGTGACCCACTTAAGCTGAAGGTATCGTTCGCTGCAGGTTTAGATGGTTTGCTCTCGATGCTGAAGACAACCTATGAGTTGGAGGGGGATCGTTTGGAGATCGTGTTAGCGTTTCGTCGTATCGAGACGCTGCGTGCATATGGGCGCCAACTCCTTTCAGTCAGTGAGAATCGTGGTTTGCTGCCCAATGTCGACGTTGTGATTCGTATGTCACTTGAGCCAACCGTGGGGCTGGCGATTAAAAAAGAGTTTGCAGGCCACGGTGTTTTTCTCGGGAAGATCATGTCAATTGACAAGGAGGACACGGGCAAGTGGTGGTATCAGATTGAATATGGCGATGGGGACAGAGAGACTATGGATATCGAGGAGCTTCGAGCCTTCGACCTCACTTGTTAGTGCATGGGCTCGCACTTCGTGTCGAGGCTATTCGTAGTCTTTCCGCGGCTTTTACCTATTTGGAGAACCGGTTAACAGGGACCTGCGAGGCATGCTATGATTGCACACATTCATACCTGGTTTTCGAACTAGCACAACTTTTTGACCCTTCATTTGGGTCATTGAAGGCCGGGGAAATCGATGCCACTTGGGTGCAAAGACTCGCAGCTATTGTCCCTTTAGCACGTGAAGCTGAAGGATCTTTGATCACTAAGCTGGAGGGTGAACTTGCAGCATATATCACTCTCGCCAGTGGATTCTGCTGTGAGCATAACGACGTCGACACCTTCAGTGACGCGGTGCTTAGCTGGTGGCGTAACAACGGGACCGAAATTCCTTCTTGGTCGCTAGCTGCACGCATTGTATTTTCACTGTCTCCAAACTCGTGCACTAGTGAGCGTGTCTTCTCTTTGCTTTCTGACATGTTCGGAGACAAACAGATCGGCGCTATGGCTGACTATGTGCAAGCTACTTTGATGTTGCGGTACAATTCCCGGTTGTGATTACGTACGTATATTATGCCTATTCTAAAAATATTACGGTGGGTATACCCACCGTAACGCCAAACTTTGCAAGCTCGTACCGACCGCACAAGTAGGTTGCGGGGGTTAAACATATGGATTTTCTGTGACCCAAGAGGTTGATTAAAGGACGGAAAACTTAATTTACACGACTCCGATAAGTTTTGGGCACATTACACAACCTTGAAGTTGGGGAAATAACGGTGGGTAGAAAACTTCGCTTACGGTGGGTATACCCATTCAACTCTATTTGCAGACTTCTGCAGCTTGGTATAACATCAATATACTTATTTTTTCGATATGTACTTTGATTTTGGTATATAACCGACGTACTTTTTGGTACAATATGTGTTGCCACCTCGCAGACCTCCGACACTTGCACATTCAAAATCAGGTACTATGCACACCAAATATAACACTACAAATTGTTCGTACACTAGGTGTACCCTAGTCGTACTCTAATATGGATAGGTACCCTAAAATATTAGAGTGCAATCTCAAATATTGGGGGGCATTGTGTCAATTTAGGGAGTGATTCTAGTGTGCATTAGGATGTATAATATCCAAATAGCACCCATAGCAATCGAATACATCCTAACTAGACACGCACTAATGCACGCACTAATACACCCTAACTACACCCTAGCCGCGCATGCTATCGCTTCCACATTTTAACATGCGATAGAGTATATTAGTGTTAATTTAGAGTACAATACAAATGACACCTTAAATCGTACTAATGCACCCTAAGATACCACGAGATGATATGGATTACATTCGGATGCATTAGAGTACAATCCAAATTCACTCTAAAGTACACTAATAAACCATAAGGTGAAATATATACATATCGAGTGCGTTAGGGTATTTTAGAGTGCATTAGGTGCACATTAAATCTGCCGATTAGAGTGCATTCGGATGCATTAGAGTACTATCCGAATTCACTCTAAAGCACACTAATATACCACAAGTGAAATATATACATATCGAGTGCATTATCAGGGTATTTTAAGAGTGCATATTAAATCTGCGAAATAAATACTTCTAACCGTTGACCAACAAAAACATTGAGTCATTATGCTTGCAGATTATCTATGACTAGCTAACGTGTTATCGTTGGCATGAGTAGTTGCTTTCATCCATACAAGAACTGCTACTAGAATATTTCGTTATGTATGCTACCTAGTCGCATTCTTGCACAGTGACATGTTTGAACTCAGAACGCACTGTGCAGTCGCTACCATGTCACTCAGGCAAGCATGCAGTGGGCAGGCCCACGAGGTGAAGCAACGCATGGGATCCCAGAGTAGGAAGCTAAACATGTTTAAACGTATATCTTGAAACTTACTTAAAAGTATTCTAATCAAAATTTGCTACCTATCCAAGTTACTGCACAACATTTATCACCTAGCTACGAAACAACACAACCAGCAAATTCCGCAGCGTGGCTGCTTCCACTGACTCCGCATGCGTTGCCCGTTCCGACGACATCTGCGATTGCGTTACGCAGCAGGCCAAGTTAGTACAAACAGGCATCACAGAACCAACCATACTGACGATAAAATGCACAACAGCGACATTGCGCAACAAATTACATGTCAGCAAACTTACTTGGGTGTGTCCTCTAGTGTGGCGACGGTTATGTCCTCACTGCTGCCGCCCCATGCGCGCTGCGACCGAAACCACTGCGTTGTTAGCACAAAGTAAATACACATAACATCATATAGAACGAGAAACTCAAAATTTCAGCGGGGTGAGTTGGCTTTGAACCAACAACTCCCAGCCCGTTGGGCTGGTGAGATGCACACATATCACCCCCTTCTAGGCATGCAATAAACAACATGCGGACGCATGCGAGCAAGCGCAACGAAACACACACTCGTAAACAATACAAAACCCTCACCAACAACAAAATGCGAGTTACTCGTGCAAAATATAATCACAACATGAACACCAGCGAAAAATACAAGTAGAACAGTGCAGCATGCTGCTCGGGGCTGGTCAGCGTTTGTATTTGTGATGGCGGCTCAGCGTGGCTTTCATCTTCTATCTGCACGTCAACAGCTACAGCACCACGCGACTTCACACTACAGACCACGGCCGATGAATTCTGGAATTCTAGATCAATCTTCGTGCCAGCCTGTGCCAAGCTGCCGAGTGCCGACCCATTTTTATTCGATCGGTATTTATTTTGATCTGACGGCACACACTCCAGTGATAGACGACAATCGATATAATACTAGGCGGATCGATCTCAAAAAGAGATCTCCACTAGGCCATCTGACCGTAGGATCATGTGCGCGACTCACAGTGCTTCGCTTTTTGCATCCCAACATGCCATGCCATCACGCGTGGGTGGCGTCGCGGTAAATGTACGCGACTGCAGTGGCACTGTCATCGTTAGCGTCTGGCGATCGTGAGATCGGAAGTTCGTCCGTGTCGCCCGTTGGGATTCGCGCTTTGCTGATTAAGTTACAAGTAAGGTAAGGTAATTTGGCCAGGTTCCAAATCATAAGGAGCAGAGATTCATCGACAGCTACCTGTGACACTGTTCTGTAGCCGTTGAGCCGTTCACGTGTACTCGTGTAGATAGATACAAGATAGAAGTGAAGATAACATCTTCCCGACAATGAGAGACTGCCACTACCATCCCTGGCTGCCAACAGCAGCAGCGCAGTGTGAAGCACCGGCCCACTTGAAGTGTTTTTTGTAGCCTTTCATTTTTGTCATTATCGTTTGCACGAGTAGCTCGTTTGCGAGGGTTGAGTGTTGTTTGCGAGTGTATGATTTGCTGTGCTGGCGCGCATGCGTGCTCCGCTTGTTGCTTATTCTTTGTATATCTAGTAGAAGGGGGTGATATGTGTTGCATCTCGCCAGCCCAACGGGCTGGGAGTTGTTGGTTCAAAGCCAACTCACCCCGCTGAAATTTTGAGTTTCTCGTTCTATATGATGTTATGTTTATTCACTTTGTGCTAACAACGCAGTGGTTTCGGTCGCAGCGCGCATGGGGCGGCAGCAGTGAGGACATAACCGTCGCCACACTAGAGGACACTACATAAGAGGCGTGTCCAGGGGGCATCACCTCTATATTCACCGGTATCCTCTGTACTCCTCTTGATATTTCCCGGTATTTCCCAGTATTTGCGGACGCCTCTTATGTAGTGAGCACACCTGGTCATCTCCGGCACGCACCACTGGTCACCTACTGTTATTCCGCGTTGGTCCTTACTGTGGATTTGCATGGGTCTTGCAGGTGTCATGCAGATGTCCCCTTATAAAAATAACTATTTTTTTGCCCGAAAATGTGACGAAAATGAAAAAGGTGGCAGATTGGGTCATATTATGGTTATGTATAAGATAATGGGAATATGACCCAAAGTGCCACCTTTTTGATTCATCTGATTTTTCACCGCGTTCACACGCTGTTTTGTATCAGAAATTTGTGAAATATATTTTAGATTTTCTGAATTTGAAAAGGTGGCAGATTGGGTCATATTATGGTTATGTATAAGATAATGGGAATATGACCTAAAGTGCCACCTTTTGATTTTGTTGTGATTCATCTGATTTTTCGCCGCGATGGGCACGCTGTTTTGTATCAGAATTATTGGAATTATATTTTAGATTTTCTGAATTTGAAAAGGTGGCAGATTAGGTCATATTACGGACTATATATAGATAATGGAAATATGACCTAAAGTGCCACCTTTTGATTTTGCTTGTTCGCCGCGATGGGCACGCTGTTTTGTATCATTTATGTATTTTAGATTTTCTGAATTTAAAAAGGTGGCAGATTGGGTCATATTATGGATATATATAAGATAATATGAATATGACCCAATCTGCCCAGGGCTCGTCATGAATACATTCGTAATCATGATTACTTTCATGATTAGACGTTTTTTGGTACTAATCAAGTCTTGATTATACCCGACAGGGTACTAATCAAGTCGTGATTAGACCCGACAGGGTACTAATCAAGTCTTGATTAGCCACGGCAGGGTACTAATCAAGTCGTGATTTTTTAATCATGACAAAAGTGGTGATATGATATGTGTGGCCTCTGACAGTCGAGAGACAGTCTGACGCGACGGCCGGGTGGCCGTCGTCGGGTGGCCGTCGGTCGGGTGGCCGTCGGTCGGGTGACCGTCGGTCGGGTGACTAATATCACTTTGTCTATTTTGTGGCTTCGTTGCACATGAGCACACGTTCGTTCAGGCATCAGGCTCCACAATCGCCCGTGTGTTTTCTCAGATATCTAGGACAGTTCGTCACGCATACCGTACTTAAGCACGCACACACCGCAGAATGGGTCGGAGCAGGGAAAACCCCGTTACTAACAGGCAACAGACGCTAGACATGAAGCAGTATCCGGCTTTGAAAAAGCCGCTTGAGCACATAGAGAAACAGATTCAGATCCCGGGGTCCTTTTGGACGCTTGCTTCCGGGCGCATATCAGAGAGCGAGAAGGAAACTATTTTTTTGTGTACCATACGCGAGTTCTCGCTTTCGCAAAAAGTTTCAGGCGAGGCAGCTCCTTCGCAGGCTTTTCAATTGCAGGAGCGATGGGTCCGACTGGGACCGGCAGCCTTGAGAAAGGCGATGCTAGTGGCGAAATATTTTGGATTGAATATCCACTGCCATTTCTACAGTATTTCTATGCCACATTCCCTCTTTCTACTGAAGAGCAAGCACCACGTGCGGAATCCGCTTTGGTACCCCTCACGCCGCAGGATGAGAAACGTCCCCCTCGCCATCCCGACTTTCCGAACCTGATATTTCCGTTTGCTGAAGTGTACACGTATCATTCAGTTACTTCTGACGATCTGGTTGAGATGGGACCTAAGTCTGGACAATTTGCGACTCAGTTTGTGTGCACGATTAAGAACAGTGATGGCACCGCCTGCGGCACGATACGCAACCCATTTCACGAGCTTGGGAAGTCAGTAAGCACGAGCAACCTGATCACTCACGTTAGGCGCTATGCACATGCTATACACATGCCTCCAAACAATGAGCTAAAATTTGCCCCACTCAGATGAGCAAAGAATGACTAAATGAACCAACAACCGAAAATATCCGAAAATCGTGATTAAACTAATCAAGTCTTGATTATACCCGACAAGGTACTAATCAAGTCTTGATTAGACCCGACAGGGTACTAATCAAGTCTTGACTAGCCACGGCAGGGTACTATTCAAGTCTTGATTAATCACAGGACCCCACTAATCAAGTGTAATCATAGTATTCATGACGAGCCCTGAATCTGCCACCTTTTGATTTCGCTGTTATGAATCGCGGTTCTATCCATGGGGTATCACCCAGGTTATTTACGGGAAATATTTTTATTGTTCACCGCAAATTATGTAGATAACGGCACAACTTCCCACGTTTCCCAATTGATATCTAAAAAATCCCCCGAAGAAATTACGGGCTTGGAGAAACAGGAATTAACTTCAAGAAAAATCTAATAACATTGTTTGGAAAATTTTGATACAAAGAAGAAATACTAAGCTCCAAATTATTCTCTCCAATTAAATTTGTAGATGCAACTAATGTATCTCTCTGTGCTGCTATTGTAAAGAAACCTAAACCTTCACAAATCAAAACATAGTTGTCTGCAATGTTCTCATTCACAGCTGTATCAGCGTGTTGAATTTTGAAATTAGCTACTGGAGAACCGGTTTCAGCACCTGCCAACTGAAATTCACACAATACACCAAAAGTATTTGAAGGGAATTTCAATATTCGAGTACCTTGACCAGCTATAGGTTGTATTCTAGGAAAATTAGACATATCAAGATTTTCATATTGTAAAGTTTTTGTTGTTAACTTATTGCAATCTATATCATTACAACCATACTCGTGAAGGTATCGACTGATTAGACTGATTGATTAATTCAGTCAGTGACATGAGCGACAAAAACCAAATCAGTTCAATACTCGTGAAGGTATCGACTGATTAGACTGATTGATTAATTCAGTCAGTGACATGAGCGACAAAAACCAAATCAGTTCATGTCACCGACTGAATACGATGTCACCAACCGAATACCAATTAATTCAGAAAACTCTCTCACCTCGCCCATCACAAATATAAATAATAATTTATTGCGGTGGGGGGCGACGTATATTAATATTACCGCCAGAAGTTAAGGATATATAATTATATATATGATTTATGGTATATATAATTTATATAACATATTTGCTTGAAATTTCTTGGCGCTTCGCGATAAAGAGGGGGGGGGGGGAGGCGGGGCCCCTCCCCTCCCCAACGCTTCCACCTCGTGAACCCCCCACGAAACGCTTCCCGCTACCTACTCACCCCAAGAACTCCCCCACCTCCCCACCCTCTTTATCGCGAAGCGCCAAGAAATTTCAAGCAAATATGTTATATAAATTATATATACCATAAATCATATATATAATTATATATCCTTAACTTCTGGCGGTAATATTAATATACGTCGCCCCCCACCGCAATAAATTATTACTTATATATGTGATGGGCGAGGTGAGAGAGTTTTCTGAATTAATTGGTATTCGGTTGGTGACATCGTATTCAGTCGGTGACATGAACTGATTTGGTTTTTGTCGCTCATGTCACTGACTGAATTAATCAATCAGTCTAATCAGTCGATACCTTCACGAGTATATCAGTTCATGTCACCGACTGAATACGATGTCACCAACCGAATACCAATTAATTCAGAAAACTCTCTCACCTCGCCCATCACATATATAAATAATAATTTATTGCGGTGGGGGGCGACGTATATTAATATTACCGCCAGAAGTTAAGGATATATAATTATATATATGATTTATGGTATATATAATTTATATAACATATTTGCTTGAAATTTCTTGGCGCTTCGCGATAAGGAGGGGGGTGGGAGGTGGGGGTATTGGGGGGAGGGGAGCTGAGGAATGGGGGCAGCGGTGGCTCCCCCCTCGCCTCCCACCCCCTCCCCAACGCTTCACCTCGTGAACCCTCCCCCACGAAACGCTTCCCCGCTACCTCCCCACTACCCTCAAGAACCCCCCCACACCTCCCACCCACCCCCTCTTTATCGCGAAGCGCCAAGAAATTTCAAGCAAATATGTTATATAAATTATATATACCATAAATCATATATATAATTATATATCCTTAACTTCTGGCGGTAATATTAATATACGTCGCCCCCCACCGCAATAAATTATTATTTATATATGTGATGGGCGAGGTGAGAGAGTTTTCTGAATTAATTGGTATTCGGTTGGTGACATCGTATTCAGTCGGTGACATGAACTGATTTGGTTTTTGTCGCTCATGTCACTGACTGAATTAATCAATCAGTCTAATCAGTCGATACCTTCACGAGTATATTACAACCTATTACATCACCTTTCATATTGATTCTAAAAAATTCATTTGATGTTATAACAGGTCGTTTACGAAACTCCAAAGCATACACTGAATCAACTTCTGATAATTCAACGGAAAAATATTTATTTTAGATTATTTATTGCTGATTTTAGATTAACTCTTTTTCATGTTGATTTTAGATTAAGTTTTCTTTATGTCATCCGGCTATGCCCATGCCCGGTGGTCCTTTTCACGACTCCTGTTCAAATCATGTGCACACAGGTCAAACGCACTAGTTCCCGCTAGCCATCATGAGGAAGCCTCCAAAAAGCTTTGTTCGCTGGCGTGTTCTGCTTTTAAAAAAGGCCCCTGTACTTCTTCTATATCCTAAACCCTTTGACTTGCCTTTTACCGCTGCACGCGACCGGCAAGCATCTTTGAAACTTCCGAGTTTCAAAGATGCGTTTTGTATTTTGGGTGCACCCTAATTTTACAAAACGGCCGAGCGCTTCCCGTTTGTGCGGGATATTCACATTTATTCCATGGAATATTTCATATGGATTAACACACATAAGCACGAAGGCATCGGCCACGCATCTTTGAAACTAACGAGTTTCAAAGATGCGTTTTTTGTCATTTGGGTGCGCATACCCAAATAACAAATCAGCCGAGCGCTTCCCGTTGGCGTGGGGTATCCAACGCTTGAATGTTGAATATTCATTGTAATATGAGTTAGCAAGCGAGGTTGCAAAGGCATCGGGACAGAATCTACGAAACTGTCCTATGCCTTTGCCTTTGGGTTTGGGTTCGAACGTGACACCCAAACCCAAAGATGCCAAACAGCCGAGGGCTTCCCGTGCGTCCTAACGCACGAAACTTGGCACGAATACTACCATGGTACATATATTTAAGTTACCAGAAGCTCAAGGCTTCAAGTTACTTGTGCGCGAAACGCGCAATGTATTTCTAAGGCAGATGTTTTGGGTTTGGGTTCGAACGTGACACCCAAACCCAAAGATGCCAAACAGCCGAGGGCTTCCCGTGCGTCCTAGAGCACGAAACTTGGCACGAATACTGCCAAGATACATATATTTAAGTTACCAGAAGCTCAAGGCTTCAAGTTACTTGTGCGCGAAACGCGCAATTATTTCTAAGGCAGATGTTTTGGGTTTGGGTTCGAACGTGACACCCAAACCCAAAGATGCCAAACAGCCGAGGGCTTCCCGTGCGTCCTAGAGCACGAAACTTGGCACACATACTGCCAAGATACATATCTTTCAGTAACTTGAAGCTCAAGGCTTCAAGTTACTTGTGCGCGAAACGCGCAATTTATTTCTAAGGCAGATTTTGGGTTTGGGTTCGAACGTGACACCCAAACCCAAAGATGCCAAACAGCCGAGGGCTTCCCGTGCGTCCTAGATCACGAAACTTGGCACACATACTGCCAAGATACATATCTTTCAGTAACTTGAAGCTCAAGGCTTCAAGTTACTTACTTTTTTTCAAGCAGAACACGCCGTGAGTGTCTATTGTGGCAAAGATGGCAAATAATAAAAGTCATTATGCGTAAAGAGTCGTTATTCACGGCCGTGACTTTTAGATTCACGGCCGTGAATCTTTCCGAATGGAACCAAAAACCGTTCGATTAAAATCGGACGGTTTTGGTTCCATTCGGACATATGGACATCACGGCAAGACAACTCTTCAGTGTAATATTTCGCATGGCATGGCGATAGCTCAACAGGTACAGTGCAGCGTCATGGATGCATGCACCGGTAATAGCCGGATGAGATAAAAAAAACTTAATCTAAAATCAACATGAAAAATGGGTTAATCTAAAATCAGAGAGAAATAATCTAAAATAAATTGCCTACCTAATTCAACCAGTGATGTATTCAAATCTATAAATGTTGAATCAGTAGATTTTGACCCTTGTAATTCTAAATTTGTCTTGGAACCTAATTGTACAACGTTGACAATTCCACCATTGATTCTTGCATCTCCATCTACTTCTAAACCGGAAATTTTTACACTTGCCCCAGCGGTTGCCGGTTCCAAAACATTGTTTCTTTCGGTCCATTTTGAAGTTTGTACAGGATTATATGTTTGACCATTAACGGTATTACATGTTAAATTCTTACAAACTAAACTTTGTCCAAAACTTGACATATATCATATGTACCTATTTAAATTTCACGCGGTATCGTTTAAAGTGTTTTATATGTGAAATACCTAACAATCCTATAGCGTTAGGATAAACCAATACCGAGCCTTCTGTGACTTCACCGGTCGCTGGTAATATTAAAGGAACGTCGGAATATTGTGTTGTGGCAACCGAACCGCCTATACCGGTAGCACGTTGTGGTTGATTATGATAATCGGACGTACCGTCTGGTTTAATTATTCCTATAAGTCTGGCATCTGCTGTGCTCATTTGGGTGGACGTTGCCCCTGTATCATATATTAAAATGGCGTTTGCACCGGTCCCACCCTCTAATGATACGTTCACCCTAGATTGACGTTGATTTGTTTTTGCTTTTGTTTTTGGTAAGTTCTGTTTACTATATCTAACTACGTTTCCTTGGGCGTCAGCAATATTTCTTACCTTACATCGAGTGTTTGCGAGTCTTCCATTTATAATTCCTTTAATTCTCATACCGACACCATCTTGAACGACGGTTTCACAACTTGGTAAATTAGGATTATTTCGCTTTACAGGCATTTACAATATATTTACAATTTAAATGACGGTTGTAAATAACATATAACTGCATTTGGCGATGCATGAGTTACGGTTTCCATACAGCACCCGATTACACCATTAGTCGCCGCAACTGCTGCTGAATTTACAACACCGTTTGCTTGAGCTCCTAAAAGCTGGCCCTTGGTGTACGAACCATCAATACAGTTAACAGAACAGAAACCGCTAATAAGTACAAAACAAGAATTACCTGCAAGACTATCTTGGACACATACACCTATAACACCGACATTGGTATTAGTAGCTGTGTTTGTTGCTGCATAGGGTTTGATACCATTGATGTTAGTGCTTACATCGTCAAAAGAAAGAACAGTTCCTGATGTTATTGTAGAAGCTGTTGTGTTTACCATCGTATACACTTGGCCTGTGAATGTGTTTGGTGATGTAGTCTTCCTATAAGCACTTGTGAGTTGGGTTAATGGAATTCCATCAGTCGTTATCGAAGATGTGTTTGGTGGTGTGTAAGCCCAATCAATACTGTTCGTGATTCTTATGGCCGCCGTATCCAAATCTGAAGTGAGGTTGATTGTACCACCGGTATTTCCGACAGCAAGGACCTGTGATAAACTTGGAACACCGCCGCCACCAGAAACAGGACCATATCGGACCTCATTGGATGCTGTGTCATAATGCAACATTTGTGACTCGCTTGCTGGGTCGGGAGACAATCTTATAGGCCTGATATAACAACTACTTGCGACACCGGCGTTTAATTCAACCCCGCTTGCATTCAAAACGATTGTATTATCGGTGTTTACGGCACTCTGAGCAGAGTTCTGTCCTGCGAGAGCACCTATGTTGATTGCATTTTCACCTGCTGTAAATTCACCTGCATATTTCCCGATGTTCACGGCTGCATCTTTGCAATTGTTCTGCCCACAGTCGTCCCCAATAGACACGACATAAGAACCGCAATTGTTATTACATGAACCAGAACCAATTGCAATCGTATCATTACTTGTTGTATTGTTAATAGATAATGCATTGCGGCCGATTGCGATAGAACGGTCTCCAATGTGGTCGGCGTTTGTGTATCCTTGTGTCTGCTCTCCTATCGATACCTTACCTAGACCGAGAGAGCCACTCTCAATTCTAAGATTATTCCCACTAAGTTTCTCTTGATTGACTACCATGGTACCCGTTCCGGTGTATGAAACATCGGCGACACTGCTTGCAGCCCCTCGGGTGGTCACATCTTGAAGTGTAGAGGTTTCAGGTTGTGCCGGTAAGTTTGTCAATCCTGAACCATCACCGACAAATGCAGATGCACTGATACTATTTGTCGTCGTGCTACCTTGGTCGGTGACCGATTGTAGATTCTGATTTGCACCAGAAGGTAAGTTAGTTAACAATGAGCCATCTCCTCGATACTTACCGCTTGTCAATGTTAAATCGCCGGTATTGAGTACGAGTGGGCCGTCGTTTATCAATACCCCATTGCCGAAAGGCTCTATATTGATTGTTGTCTGCAAGCAGGTTACCTCGTTGATGCCTGTTTCGCCTATCTTAACTCGTGTTTGTTCCACAGGGTCCAAACTTTTAATCTCAAACGATGCATCGAGGTCATCAAGGCCTGCTGAGAATCGTGATTTCGACACTGGATTGTTTAATACGAAGTCGTTGAATTTTATTGAAGTGTGTACCTTTAGCGACCCATCTGTCAACAAGGACATCTGTTCTCGTTCATTCAATGGGTCTTGAGTATCTATGAATTTGATATCGTTCTGATAGCGTATGTCCGAACCGATATGCATCGTCTCTAACGGCGAGTCTACGCTGCCTATAGTTTGGCACACAACTGTATCGCACGTTAGTGTATCGGTTGTCCCTGGGGCTGCTACATAGTCTTTGCCGTTAATTTTTTCAACTATTAGATTTGAACCGAAAGCTGACATTATATACTATAAACGATTTAATAATTTACAGTGGAGGACGTCTTGAGACAAGTTTCATAAAGATTTGGGCAGGTAAAGTATTTGTAGTCCGATAACCATACAATCCATTAACCGGAACTTCGGCGTCAAATGGAGGTGTATTTGTTGGACCTGTGACAATTGGCAACCCACCTAATCTAAATTTGCTTAGCTTTCCCGCCATGTTGAAATCTGCAATACCGGGGTCCCCGCTTTGGCTTGCATCAAAATTAAATATAGCTTCAGTTCCTAACAAATTAATTTGAGTTCTTGCTTCCGGTACAGCCCCATTTTTACCATCACGACCGATGGTCATTCCTCGACCGACCAAATCATCGGCCACCACTTTTTTTGCATTCAATTCATTTCCAAATGAAGACATGTTGATATATATTAACTTATGAAAAAAACAAAGGTACAGGTTGCAACAATCGACTATTCAATGGATGCTCCATCGGGAAATGGAACATTTCCATTTCTTTTGACACTTTTTGATTGTGCCCTAAAGTATAAGATTTGTATCCAGCCAGAGGATGAACGTTGCTAATCCTGAATGGTGGATATGTGATGTCATTGATTGTTTTACATGGTAGCTGTTGCATCATAACCGGTCTAAAACCTGACATTTGAAACATCGTCGCGGTGTGAATTTGTTTGTCCACGTTCGGTCCTACATCTTTTTTCATGTTGTAACTGCTTAATCCTGGCTGTTGAGCCATATTTGTATACTATTAACAGCGTTTTAAAATACAGTTTCAATCACACGGTTTTGACCGATACGAAGAACGGCTGTCGTTTCGCAAATAATCATGGTTTCGTTTGTTGTAAGTACCGTTTGTAGCGGGTCTGCTGGTGATGCAATAGAAGTTTGATAGTAGAAGGAACTGTTTAAACCCCGAGAATCCAAACCAGTCAAATTTCTTACACCCATTTCTGAGGGAAGATTCAAACGTACCATGGGAATGAATTGGTTGTTCAGCCAATCTTCGTATGAATTAATTTTACATCCCGATAGCGTTCCATAATTGTCAGCTTTACTGATAGTCAGCAGATTGAATGCTGCAAGAGTGTCGACTCGATAATTAGGAACGAACAGGTTATTAATGTTAAATTGCAGAGCACCCAATCCACCTGCTGAAAACTGAAAGTATGAGGGTAGGTAGGCTGTTCCACATGTATTTGCCAATTTGATAAGTCCTTTGTTTTTTTCTCTATAATCACTAGGCCTTTGCACAGCATATATGTTATTAATGCATTGTGAACTCAAAGAGAACCTTGTCGATTTGGCCATACCACCAGCTCCTTCGAAAAAGGTAAAGTAATTGCAATACGGAATCTCCAAGAATCCATCACGCAGTTTGCTCTCAACGGCAGCATCATATACTCCAGAACTGAATGTAATCGTCTCTACGGTAAAGTAAAGTTTGTCCAATTTAAAATTGCCTTTCGATACTAATTCTTCTTGAGCTTTCGTGTCAATTGCAAAACCAGGCGTTTTTGTTTTTTGCCAACACCCGAGGACTTCTGGACCTGCAAGGTACAGCCTTATCTGAATCGGTGGCAAAAGTGAAGTATCAATGTAGGACGGTTCAGCTTCACCCAAAAACGTTAGCCATTGATTCAAAATGTATGGACGAGGTGTGCTGTAAAAGCCCTCGGCTACAGAGATTTCTTGATTCTTAAGAACCCTTTGATAAGTCATTTCTTTGCTAAGAGTGGTTTTGATAGTATCAAGTACGCAACTGACCGTGTTGTAGGATTGAAAACCAGTGGTCAACTGCTGCCCTCCGGCGAAAATTTCCATTCTTTGAATCAGTTTCTCGATGCCATTGGGGAGCGTCGTATGTAATTCATCAGCATCATCTTCGTCGTTTTGAAATGCTAAAGGCGTTGTACAGGAACCTAAACAATGCATGGCTAAACTCTTCATGTTTACAATTGAATTAACGGGTAAATTTAGTGTAATAGTACTATACCTTGATGCTTCGGTAAGATTAGTAGTCTCTAATCTGAAGTAATTAGTTGAATATGAATTCATTTTCGATAAGCCGTAAGCAAGACTCATTGGCAGACTCATTTTTGTATATATATTATAAAGATTATAAAATATCTGATAGACCAGCAGGTGCCAATTCTTCAACTTTGATGCTCAATGAATAATTGATAGAACCGTCTGACGCTTGAGTCGGAGATGCCAATGTGATTAATCTTGCTTTAGAATCTGTAAGTGTGATTCTAAATGAAGTAAATTGAGACCCAGACACTTCAATAATAAAGTTGTCGTTTGGGTCTATATATCTTATGAAGTCTGTCGTTGTGTCACTAGGCAATAGTATTTTCGCCCAGATATCAGAACTTATCATTTCGTTAGTGTTTGTAAAAGTAGAAAGATTTGTTGATTCAATATTGTGTGTTGGTAACGATGTGACCCTAAGGTACAAGGCGTCGTTGGTTTGAATGTTACATGGATAAACAGATTGAAACACGGAGTTGGGTGTAGTGATGCCAAACAAGTCTATAAGTTCAGATATCTCACTTAAACCAGCTGTGCTTCTATTAACACGACCTCCGAGTACTTGATCTGAGTCATTGTATTTTCCAGCTGTGGAAACTGAAATTAGGGCATTTTGTAAATTACTTCCCGGTAAAGCAAAAAAGTCCCCACTCACGCTGAATGATACAAACTTAATATTGGGTGCTGCAGGATTCAACGTTATACGAAATTTATTCTTATAATCAAGTCCATCGCCGCTATTATTGTATAACACACTTACATCACCGGTGTATCCAACAATGGCAGCGTCTTTATGCTTGTTTGTAATAATCTTGTTAGTTGGTCTAAATCAGTATAATTTGCATAAGGTATTTGAACTTCCGTTAAAGTATTATTTACCGTATCACCCACATAGAAGATGCCATTGGTCTCGTTGATACTATACCATGTCTTTGCACAAGAGAAAGTATTCAAAGTTAATCTCAATTTGGTTTGTGCTCGGTAATTTATCAGTTGAGTGGGTATGTTCATTTGCAAAACACGTGCGTCTCCATTGCTATTGTCTTCGGAAGACAAGAATAGCGTTCTTGTGCTAATTACGCTCATCTATATTAATATAACAATTATCTTTTATAGAATCAACAGTATCCCGCTCTAAAGGAATTGGTTCTTCAATGTTTCCAGTACAAAGGTCATCGTAAAATTCTGGACGTTTGATATAATCATCTACAAGCAATTCTACATGAGCTTCTTTAATATCGGGGTATTGAAGTTTGGCTAAGCGTATCAATTCTTGACGGTCCATCTTATTATCATATAAATCAAAAAAGGTGGCAGATTGGGTCATATTATGGTTATGTATAAGATAATGTGAATATGACCTAATCTGCCACCTTTTTTGATTCTTCAAACAACTCCTTGTCTTGGTCAGCACGACCCGTGGCTTGACGTATCATCTCCGTGATTGGGTCATAGACCGGCACTTCCGTTAACGGTTTTTGTTCTATAGGATTCAGTCCCAATTTTCCACGTATATAATTCTTCTCACCTAAGCTTTCTTTGACACCCATAACATTCATGAAATCTGTGAAATTCACATTGGGAGTTTCTGATAGTAAGATTGGTTCCAATAAACCTTGAGTGGTCCTAAAGATACGTTCGTCGTTGGTGTCAGTCGGTGTGTAATATCCAAGGTACCCTCCCACAGCCGAACCCGTCATGGCGTTGGCAAACCCATACCGAGACCTTGCTGTACTGACTCGCGTAGACTCCGGTGCATCTGAGTACATCTGTTCCACGCTATGTAATTTTGTCAAATCGTTTTCCGTACCTACCTTTGGATTGACGTGCACGATATCGTAATTGCTTTTAGCATGTGGTTTCAACCGGGCTGGTAATGACACTAAATCGCCTTCTGTTGAGTACAACACCTGCTTTTCCGTAGGAGTGTTCATCGGTTCTTGCATAGGATTGATTGCTGGGTTGAAATGATGCCCTTCTACGTTGTTAACTTCGGCTATATAATTGCTTTGACCACCTCCATTAGAGTGACCAGTCACAGATAACTTATACCCACCGTATTTACTTTTGACATCGTCAAATCGTTGTTGTGCTTCTTGATATCTTGATGTACTACGTTGTTGTTTCATCAATGTCAAAAGATTTACATACCAATCTTCTACATTTTGTCCACGTGAGATGTCCTGGGCAAGAGTGTTCAGACTTCCAAATTCTGCATCAGAGCCTCGATATGCAATAATAACGTCTTGGCTTTTAGGATTGACCAACGTTGTAGAGTTTCTACCCGACAAACTTCGGTCTACGTAATAACCCGGAAGTCCTCTCATAATACTTTTCAACCGACCTCGGTCACCATAACTATAAGCATAAGAGACATCTGATGCCCGTGCATACCTTGTTTGTGTAGGATTGTCCCTAGACGTGATATTAGCACCAAAGACTTTGTTCAGGGCGGTTCTTGGAACTTTTACGGCGTCTTGACTTAAGGCATTCAGCAAATTAGAGGTGTCCCTTTGTGTATACTTGTCAACATCGTTAGGTTTCATGATTGGTTTGCTCTTGACTGTTACCATAGTTTTGAAAGGTTTACTGCTGTTGTCAGACCTGTTACGCGAAACCGGACTATGTATTTGTTTCTCATCTTTATCGGCATCAACAAAATTACTAAAATAACTACTAGATGGACGACAGTAAGCATTGGATTGATAGCTTTGATTACAAGGAACTTGCATTACTATTAAGTATCTTTTTCCTTTTGTTTGTATGGGGATGAAACGTCTTCTCCAATAACAAAATTAACTACTTTTCTAAAGGGACTTTGTGTTGATTGGGCTCGGGTCCTGACACCTTCTGAAGCGAGACCCCCAAAAACTTCTGGATCTTGCATTTCGTGTAATTGCAACGATTCCTGGACTGCAAGTTTCATATTTCTACCCTTTCCAGTAATCTTTGACGGTCCAGCTTCAGGAGTGTCTGGTGGTAGTTGTTTGGCTGCTTGTGCGAGAATGGCGTTTCGTTCTTGAGCGTCTTCCTCAATACGCCTTAACGCTTGATTATCGATATCGTCTTGTGTCATTGTCATCATTGGATTTAACATTGTCATCATAGAATTGGGTATGGTTGTATCAATATCACTGCTATAGTCCTGAATGTCTCTCACTAATGGCTCCGTTCTTATGATTGAATCTCTCAAACTATTGTAGAATACCGCACTGTTTTGACTCGGCATCGTTATTACGTAGTTGCTTTTAGCGAGTTTACCATATCCTTGAAACAGAGTGTCGGAACTTGAGCCGTTGGCAATTCCCATCATTTTCATACAATTGCGTCTTCCGACCTCATCGGTCAATATTGTTCTCATTATATATTAACGGTTTCTTTTTTTCAACAACTTGATTTCCGGGTCTGGAATATCAACAAACTCATTCTCTTCAGACTTCTCATAGAATATCAATTGATATTTACGCTTGCTTTTCCCAGACCGATTGAGCTTGAGGTAACCTTTCAATGTCTTTTGATAATTAGGGGATTTCTTGTCGCTGATAAACACATTGACCTCGTAGTTGTCGTAATTTCTAGATGTCTTGGAAGCAGTATTTCCTTCTATACCCTCTTTCTTCAACGCACGCTCAGATTTTGCAGCCTGTTTACTTTCACTATCAGTCTTACTACCTCGGGTCTCTTTGGATGGTTTGGAAACAGGTCCTTGAACCTCTTTCAGTTCTCGCGGCTTATATTGTCGGCTTAAGGTATCACCGTCGCCGTCCTCTATTACGAAAGACAATCCTTTTCTACTTCTGACCTTATACACCTGCGTAGACCATGTTTGGCTCTCTTTGTCAAACGTCTTCTTAGTCACACGTAATCGCACCCTATCGCCTGGTTTAATGTCTAACTTCTGTAAGAGTTTGGCAGTTTGATTGCGTTTCAACAAGACACTTCTAATAACACGATTCTTATTCATGTCATCGGGAGGGGTATCATTGATATTACCTTGGTTTACCGTTTCATTATAGTTCTCTACGATAGAGTCCAAATAGTCAACCCAATTATTTTTACCGGTTCTCGCCTCGTTGAAATTAAATCTTCGTTTCAAAGTTTTGTTAAACCGCTCGATTTTCCCTTGACGAGTGTGGTCCTCTTTTTGAGACGTGTAATGTTCGATACCCTTCTCTTTCAACAATGCTTGAACTGGTTTGTTCGTGAACTCGCTGCCTAAGTCTGTACTAAGAGTGTCCATTTTGGTTTCGCTTATCAATCGTTTCATGGCAGGAACGATGCCCTCCACATCCTCTTGTCTTTTATTGTTCTTATCTCTGACGGTTTTGGATTTCAAAGCGATTGCATACGCTTTGTTAGTATTAACGTTAACCGCAGTCAGAAGAACGGCATATCCTTTGTTCACCGACTTATCTTTCGGTATGAAGGCAAGGTCGGCTTGTATAGAGACCTTATCGACTGGCCCATAGGTCGGAAAGTAATCTTTACGGGTTACACGTTTGGGTTGTGATAAAACTTGTGATGTCTCAGTCTTGGAAATAGCAGCCTTGACCTGAGATTCTGTGACCTTGTAACCTTGTGCTTTAAGCTTCTTGGTAAATGCATTGGCACTAGATTGACCAAACTTTGGGTCTAAAAATAACTCTTGAAGTCTACTCTCAGATATTGGTTTACTTGTCATACTATATAATAGTGTTACATATAGTATACAATGACTTATCAAATCAAAGCTTACACAAAAAGTCAAGCACGGAAACTCGGTGTGAAGATTAGCCCATCAAATAATCATAGCAAAAAGATTGATGTTTTCAAGGATGGTAAACTGGTCGCTCAAGTGGGTCAGCGTGGTGCTTCTGATTATCCAACATACATGGCCACTAAGGGTAAAGAGTATGCCGATGAAAGACGTCGGCTGTACAAAATCAGACACAAGAAAGACCGGAATGTCGTCGGTAGCAATGGTTATTACGCAGATAGATTGTTGTGGTGACCTATAAATCAAAAAAGGTGGCAGATTAGGTCATATTATGGATATATATAAGATAATATGAATATGACCCAATCTGCCACCTTTTCTGATTTTGCCCTATTATTATTTCTTTTCTCAACCTACCTTAATGGCGACCCAGATATTCAATGCAGATTGTTTTGACATCTTACCGAACATCGACGCACACTCTGTTGACTTAGCTATCTTAGATTTACCTTACAATCAAACTGCATGCAAGTTCGATAAGCAAATAATCGATTTAGGTAAGTTGTGGACGCAGCTGAAGCGGGTCGGGAGGCCACGCACTGCATATGTCTTCTTTTGCACAACTCGGTTCGGACATAAGTTAATATCCAGCAATGAAAAGATGTTCAGATATGATATCGTCTGGCAGAAAACGGTCAGTTCTGGGTTTTATCATTGTAATCAGATGCCACTACGTAGTCACGAAATGCTGTATATATTTTATGATAAGTTACCGACCTACAATCCACAGATGACTGACGGTAAACCGTACACACGTGTGCCGGGTAGACGCACTGAATTATATACCGGAAACAGTCCGAGAATTAATACAACATCTGATGGTAAACGATTTCCGAAGTCTGTGATAACTATTGCGAACGGTAATCACAAAAGCAAACACCCGACGGCGAAGCCTTACGATATATTGGAATGGATTGTTAAAACTTATTCCAATGAGAATGATAAAGTGTTAGACCCATTCATGGGTATCGGTACGGTTGGTATAGTCTGTAATGATTATCAACGAAGATTTGTTGGAATTGAAATAAATACAAAATACTATTCAAGTATTTAATGGAAAACATTACCCCTTTTATAATAAGGCCCTAAAAGCATAACCGGGTCTGGGGGCGGTATGCCCCTTTTATAAAACATTTCCAAATGACATGCATAGCACACCTTCCTTCTTGACCTAGTGAGAACTACACATGCCATACAAATCCCCTCCTTGCATTTAGCACAAGGGTGCATATCAGTTGCAGGAACTAAGGCTGAACAGGCTGAACAAAACAAGGTCTCATCCTCCTCGGGGTCTTCATCTGCATCGCAAATGTATTATTCATTGATATTACTTTCGCAGTCTTCGCAAATTATGTTCCCAGTTTTCCTACATACTCTTTCAAAGGAACATATATGACAATAAGGTTGTTTTTCACACAGATAACAACAATAGACCTCTACAGCCCAAAGTAACTCACTGCAAATTAAGCAGTAGGGAAACTCACTGTCTTCAATGTCATCTGAGGAGTTTTCAGAGTATACAAAGTTTGGCTCTCCAGCCTGAAACGCACATACATTACTTAATAATCATTATCCAGTTTACCATGGCCTAGGACCAGCACCTGCACTGTAAAAATACCAATAAACATCCTCCCTGGAGCTACACTGCTTGCACACATAATTACAACAATTATGCACATGATATGCATGAAGATAAAGCTCTACATCAATGCATTCTTCACAGCAGTAGTTGCCACACATTAAACATTCCCCCCAAAGTGGGAACTCTGCTTCTGCATCCGTTCTAAAGCGGTGCACTTTGCTGAGTGGTTGCATAAAGTTACACTGTTCACACGCAAGTTCAGCCACAAGTTGGGCATCACGTCCATACAGCCTCTGTGTTAAAGCAAAATACTTTACTTTCAGTGTTCAGTCAGAATCCGTGTTACACAGAAAAGTAAAAACAAGCCTATCCAAGGATTAAAGTGACTATCCAATAAAACACTGCAACGACCCAAGCTGCGAATTGAGCTGCGAAGAGACTTTGTATCTCTTGTGCATACTTGGTTGCAATATGCAGGAGCTGATAGGAGAGTATGCAAAAGACGTGCGTCGCATTGAAGCTTTTCCGACACTCAAAGTAGTCGGACATACTCAGTGCCAACTGAAATATGCCGTAACTGAAGCCGGTAAAAATAAAGAGCAACACCAGTAGCTTAACAAAGATATTTTGCCGCTTTAAAAAACTTTCAGTAACCACCTGAAGGTCGGCTACCTGTGGCTGGTAGATAGGATCCGAGGCCGCCCAAGCCTCAGCCTCGTCGTACTCGTCCACCTTGAAAGTACGTGCGTTTCCGAAAGGTGAGGCTATCTGATAGCCCCGTTTTACCGCATCGGGCCAGTTGTTGTCGACGCCAGGTCCCGGGGTCGCATGCTTGTTCCGGTTGGCGTACAACTTGCCAGGACGTGCACGAGCACGGGCGGCAGGAGCGGCAGGAGCGGCAGGAGTGTCAGCCACTGCACAAACAATAACAATAGTTAACACAAAAACAAAACAGAGTTGTATGTAACATGCGAGTGTAAGGAAGGCATAAGGGTAAAACATACTTGCGGATGAGAAAAAGGTGAAGTCTTTACAAAGAATTCCTGCACGAATGACACAACAAACACACACGGGTTAGTGCTTACCGCTTAAAAGCCAAGTTCTTGTTTGGGGTCTTCTCCCACATACTCGCTTGGAGAACCAGAACGCGATGAGTCGTCAGAGCCAAGGGATATTGCTGCTAAGTCCTTTTCGGTATCGGCAGTAACGCCGTCAAAACTGGGGTCACGCTCTTCGTAATATGCTACCTTATCGCTAAGGTCTTTCAACTCGCGATCACGCTCAGTTAGTTTACTTCGCAAATTCGGAACAACGATGCGAAACTCAACCAGCTCATTGTTCAGAAGTGTGAGCTCGCTCGCATGCTTTTCAGTCAGAGTTTTCAGCTCAGCCGCATGCAGAACTTCTTTGGCTGTCAAACTCTCCTTTGAGGAAGTCAAAGCTTGCTCAAGTGCTGCGACCTTTTCTTCAGCTGATATCTTCGCATCGACTGCGGTGTCCAGCTCGACTTCGAGCCGAGCAATCCGCTTGTTCAAAGGCACGCTGAGGTCAAACGTTTCAGGTTCAGGGGTGTCAAACTCAGCCTTTCCCTTGCCTTTGAAAGACAAGAGTTCCAGCGGTGAGTGACGAGGCGGATTGGGCTCCTTAAACTCAGCAAAGTCTTCAGTATCGCTCGCATCAGACATAGAAAAGGAGACTGTGTTCAAGTTGTTCAAACGCTTGTTTTCAACAGTCAAATAGTCAGTCAGCGACTTCTCCGCACTGGCGGTCAAGTTCTTCGCCTCAGTTATGCTCGCAGCGATATTCGCATCTCCAGTTTTATTGGAGACACAAGCGGACTCCAAATTCGCAGCAGTCGCTTTCATCAAAGACGCTTTTACTAGCACCGATATTTTTCCTACTCTAACGCTGTAGATACGCGGGTCATTCGCTCCTACAAGGTCTTGAAATAACGGCTTGGCACGCTTCGGATTCAGATGCGGTATGCAGAGCAGGAAATGAGGCTCCGAACAAAACGGATTCTGTGTGCTGGCCGTCCGTTTGCAACGGACTAAGTTGCCACGGCGGTCTTTTAACCAAGCACAACACTGAGCTGGTGCGGCGACACCGTTACGAATTGCCTCCGGCGGGCTAAAGTTCTTTGTGTAGGGCCATTCAGAGCCAACTGTGGGACATTGAACATAGTAATCATCGCGGAGAATGCACATTTTAAAGTACCTTGAAGCGTTAGAGCAGTCGTCAACTGTTTATAAGTGGGCGCGAAATACGACTGGAACAGTGCTGGAAAACTTTTAAAACTTCAAGTTTAATTCTTGTAGTCTGACGTGTACAATTAACGGTTCTTATCACATGTACTACCAGAACACTACCCTTATTACCTTCCGCGGCCCTATCGCGGTGCTTCCACGCTCCAGCGGGGCTTTCTCGGACCATTTACGGACCTCTTCCGGAAATCTCCCGGTCCACGTAAAGCACTAACAGCCAATGATACTGTAACACACTTTGAACCGGAATTGGTCCGGAAGAGGACTACGTGTCAAGAGGACTACCGGTAGTATAAAAAATAGAAGACGTGGAAAAAATAGAATTAATTCAGCATCAGTTTGGGCGATTTCCGACCCCATTTAGGGGGTCAGTTCAGGCGATTTTCGCACGGTTTTTTACACTATTTAAGGGAGGGGTCAGTTTAGGCGATATACGACTTTCGGCGATTTTTTCGCGGGGGTATCATGATACACCCTAAACCCTGAAACCCTAACTATCATGAAAAAGGTGGCAGATTGGGTCATATTCATATTATCTTATATATATCCATAATATGACCCAATCTGCCACCTTTTGAGCGAACTACTTAAAGAACGCACGAAGTACTTAAAGAACGCAATTGACTTAAAGATTAAAATCTAAGTATATACCAATAGAATGGCCTTGACCGATGCTCAAAAACGTGCCAAAAAGAAGTATAGGGAGACTCATGTTGAACAAACGCGAGCTTTGAATAGAAAACATCAAAAGACTTGGTATGATACTCACAAAGATGAGCACAATATCAAAATGAAAGAATACATGAGGAAAAAAAGGTCTCAAAAATCTGAAAATGAACCATTATAAACAAGCTTAAAGATTAAAATATATGGTATATATAAGTATACATGTCTCAAAATATCACCAACAAAAGCATCCAAACTTATTTTTGCCAAAACATTAAATCACTTAAAGATAAGAGTGTTTATAAGAGTATAATGGATTATCAAGACATCGACACTTCAAAGTTTTTTCTAAGGTCATTTCTCAAAATGCAATGGGTAAACAATATGACCGATGGTGGTGCTCAAGCTTATGTAATTTCAACTTTGAAAGAAGATGAAATTCTCATTAAGTCGCTTACCAAAAAGATGGGACAAATGTGGTCCAAAATTCACAAAAACAATATGGCAAAAATATTGACCAAACAATATGGTATCTACGAAGTAATCCAACCCGGTGTCAAACGAAAAATCTTTTTTGATATTGATGGAAAATCTGAAATCGATTTAGAAACACTCAAAGAAATAATATTGACCAAATTTCCAAATGCCAACTTTCAAATTAGTGGGAATACATCGCCAAAAAATGGCCAACCATATTGGTCTTATCACACTACTCTTTCTAATTATTACTTTAAGAATCTTAATGCTATGGCTCCCTTAAAAACATGGGTAAAAAAGTATAAAAATGACTTTGGTATGGATGATATATATACCACAAATCGTCCCTTCAAATGTGTTAATCAAAGCAAGCCCGAAGAATATCGAACTCAAGATATCATTGAAGGAAGTCAATCGGTCACCAAGCATTGTGTATTGATGGATTTCGATGAAGACTCAATTGATGCCGCTACTTTAGATTGGGAATTTGAGGATGTAGAACTTGATGAAAAGACTCATCAAAAAATTGACTTAAGTTCCATCACACCATGTGACTATGTGCCCCCATCCAATTTTAATTGGAATACGACAAGTTACAAACAAATATTAGGCATGATACCCAACAAACCAAGAGGTGACCCTAGTAGCTTTCAACACAATGTAACTTGGCTGATTATGTTATGGTCATACCATAGCAACATTAATTTGAAGGACTTTTTAAAGTGGGCCGCTCAAAAAGACGACAATAAAGAAAGGCTTAAAAAGTATGAGGTATTTTGGCAAAGGGCGAAAGACAAATTTTCTCCGGGCGACAACTTTATCAAGAACCTCTTGCTCAGATTTTATCCCAACCTACGATTTGATACGATTTGTGAGCAAAGTTCAAAGTTTCTTAAGGGGTGCGACGTACCAATCGACATTTTTATGAGTGATAGATGGGTGAAGCCGATTGAAATTCATAATGCATTTGGACATGCATCCATGGTGTTCTTGACGGCATTCATGAGCGGGAACAAGACCGGTTCTACTATTGATTATCTTCACAAGTATGAAAAGGGTAGTAGCATTATATGGTTCAGCCCAAGGATATCTTATGCACAAAATGTAGCGACAAGATTGCAATCGTTGCGGTTCAAAAATTACAAAAGCTTTGATAAGAACAAACAAGAATTAATTCCGGCAGCACATAGAATTATAATGTCTATGGAATCACAATGGAAAACAGAAAATTGTTTAAGCTTGTTTGCCGGTTTATGCGAAGATGAAATTGAAACTCGTAATAGTTATGACATTGTTATCTTGGATGAGATTGAGACTTACAAAAGTATTTTCATGAACCACACGACACATGGGGAGCACTTACCCGCCAATTGGGATTGCTTTATGCACATTGTAAAATCTGCAAAGAAAATCATCTTTATGGATGCTTTTCCCCATCAAGACACCATTACATGGTTTAAGAAGGTTAGACATTTAGATTGCCCTTTAATTACGCTTGGCCACAACCTACCACCAGCTCCGCAACAATTAATCAATTACGAAAACAAAAAATTTTGGGAAGCATCGTTGATTGATGCTTTGAACAATGGGGAAAACATATATTTGTTTTATCCTTTCAAAACCGATTTCAAAAAAGGCAAGAGTGTTTGGTGCTATGGCATGGACACATTCAAAGATATGATTATAGCAAACACCGACCTCACTCAAGATGACATCATTTGTTATCATGGGATGAGCGATGATGAAACGAAATCAACCTTATCTAATGTTGACGAAATGTGGGCCTCTAAACGACTTGTGATTTCCAATGTTGCTATTACGGTGGGAGTCAATTTTGATACCGGACCAAACAATAAACCGCACTTTCATAAACGATATGCATTTTTGGACCCTGCCATGGTGTCATACCGGGACTTCTTTCAAAATCTGTTTAGGGTGAGACAATATCATACAAATGAGCTTCACCTATACAAAACAAGTGCAACGATGAAGCAAATCAGGTTTAGACTAAAAGGGTTTTGTCTTCCATATAATGCACCTGAAAGTGAGTTGTATCAAAAATTGGCAAACCAACAAGAGTGTGAGTATTGGGCAAGAGACGAACGAGTATATCATTGGTATCTCCGGAAATGTGGCTTTATTAATAGCGAACTTTCTCAAAATAGTAGGGAAATGGTGTGGGCTAAATTGAATGAAAATGAGACGGCTCCTTACTTTGAGTATAATAATATTGAAGATAAAGAAATTTTAGAGATTTACGAAAATCTGAATCCAAAAGTTTGGAGCAATGAAGCGACCATGGAAGATAAACTATGCATTGCCAAATATAATTTCAAAAATCTATTCTTAGAGTCTATACCTCAACATTACCTCCGAGATTTGTGGAATCGAAAACTTGTAAACTTTGTTCACAGATTTATACAATTATTAAACAATCCAAACCACATCTTGTGGACTCTATTTGAGCAAAACGGTGCCAAAGAAACATTGATGCTGCCCAACAACCCGACTTGGGATGTAGACATTAACACATTGAAAGAATCGTTCAAGATAAATTTTCAGGGAACTAAGATGACCCCATATACAATTAGCAAGGCTCTTGATGCATTTTTCGAAACCGATTGCTATGGTCCTGAACGAGATGACAAAGGGAAGATAATATTGATTAAGCTGCCCGGTTCCCATAAAAAGTCTTACAATTATATTCATTCAAAGAAGTGGGAGCACTTTGTTCCAGCCCTCCAAGACTTCTTAATCATCAGCCCCATCTACAAAGGAAATGCATTTGAAATTGAGTAAATATATTAATAGACTTTTAGGAATTGAGTGTAGTGTAGTAAGGGATTTCGAAGTTCCCACATCGGAACGTGAGCTTTGAGCTCGCTGTGCTTGGATAAGGTGTCTCCCATATGCCACCATTGATGGACACGGGGTTATGTGTTTATTACACATTTTGAGTTTTAGCCCTTGTTTATTAGTCCAAATGTTCGTCGCTTTGCGATACATACATCCATACATACAATAACAACATGTATGCATGTATATGTCTAGCGGTTTCATAAAATCTCGATGCTTTAATAGCCCTCCGTCTGAGGGATTTTCAATGTACCAATGACTTGCTTTGTAGTATTCAATAATCTCGATTGTTCTCTTGACTATTGCATCAGCCAATGCAAAGTTTCTGACCCCAATTCTTTTCGCTTTTGAATACTCTGTACAAGGAGGAGATGCCCATATGATATCGAAATGATTTGGCGGGTATAATGTATAATCCCATATCAGAATGTCAACGTTGTGAGTAGGATTAAACCTCGGGTGAATATCAAGGGAGACGACTTCGCCATCTTTATGCAAGTCTTTGAATATTTTGCTCACTGAGCATGTTCCACTAAACAATTCTAATAGTCTCATACAATGAAGAATCAAAAAAGGTGGCAGATTAGGTCATATTATGGATATATATAAGATAATATGAATATGACCCAATCTGCCACCTTTTTTAATCCATTATGATAATGAAGAGAACAAGTGCTATACCGGAGTCTATACTTATCAAACTTGCATAGAAGATTCAGCTACCTGACCGGGAACAATCCATTCATTGAAATTTCGGCGAAACATACTTGGATGATTTGGTTTGCGATGAAGGTCGATAAACAGAAAATCATGAGGCCCTTGTATAGCCTGATTGTATACCGAGTTGAATTCCTCGATTGGAATCTCCCCTCCGACCTCCTCTCCTATTTTATCAATCTCTTTTTGATTCTTATTTCGGAAGACTAACATATGTGTAAGATTGCCTCGTATGGATTTTAAGAGTCCGCCCGAGCTTGACGTGTAATTCTGACACGCGAACAGGAGGGTGATTCCGAGACTAGAACCCTTTAGTTTCCCAAGATGTCTATGTTTGATAACCATATTGCTTAGCTTACTCGATGGTCTCATCAGATCGGTGTCTTGTGTATCATCAAAGAAGGCAGCAATGACTGGCCGTTTGCCACCATACTTGTGTTGTGGAGGAAGTATATTACCATTCTCGTCCCCAAATTCCAACATCAATTCACCGGGAATCTCATACACACTGATATTATGATTGTTTAACATTTTCATTAACTTCTTATACCGTTCCATCTTCTCTTGATATTCATCGTACTCTTGAGCCTCGGTATCAAGGAGGTTTTCAATCTGATTTGGAACATCGACGGTAGGCTCTAATACATCACCTTCATCAAGCGGTAAGTCTTTGTAATAATGCATATTGTTATGATAAGTTGGTGACACTAAGATAAGCCTGTCTAAAGCATTATTTTGTTTCATCAATCTTAATAGATGTGTGAGACTACAGCTTTTACCGGTCCCGCGTTTCGCACACGCCAAGATAACCCCGTGCAATTGAATAAACTCATCGGGTGTCGGTATGCTAAAGGCCCCATTCTTCGGGACTTGAATATCATATGATTTATCTTTGAGTTTCTGAAACTGCATATACTATAACGATAGAAATAGACTAGAGTAAGCCTTATCATAACCCGGGTCCATTTCCGCGTCTCGTTTTCGAGGTGATTGAGATGCAACTCGGCTTTGCTTTCGTCTAGTAGACTTCCTAACAATCACTTCAGGTTCTTCTTCCGATTGAGAGCTATCAGATTCAACAATGACAACCTGCTTTTTCGGTTTCTTCTTAAGGGCTTTTGGTTTCTTGACAACGATGTGTTCTACTTCTGGTTCGGGTTCGGGTTCGGAATCTGGCTGAGGTTCTGGCTGAGGAGATTTTGTCGTTGCCTTCTTAATGGTTTCTTGTGCGTCGGCAACTTTTTGAGATTCCTTAAGTTGTTCGGCCATCTTGACATCTTGCTTTTGTTTGGCTTTGGCTTGGCGAGTTATTAGAGCTTTCTCCCTCATTTTCGCAAGGCGTTCAAGTGTCTCCGGGTCGGTTATTTTCTGTCCTTTAACTGCCATTAAGTAATTATAACATATCATAAGAAAATAATATTTCTGAATTTGACTTACGATTTCTCGATGAAATCAGAAAAGGTGGCAGATTGGGTCATATTCATATTATCTTATATATATCCATAATATGACCTAATCTGCCACCTTTTTTGATTCCTAATGTATACATGACCAGAGAAACTTGGATAACAAAGTTGAAATCTTGCGGAGCCGAACATAGAGCCGAACACGGGATTAAAAAGAAGGGTAAGATGACACAAGCTGAAAAGCTGAAAGGCTTACGAGGCCGACCAGTTGTTAAAAAGACAACTGCTAACAAAAGTAGAACCGCCTTAGACCATGGCACTTTATCAGGACAACCGGTGTATCAACAGCCCGTCAAAGATGCTGCTTTGCCGACCAAAGCACCTCGTAGGATAGCTCCTATCATGGTAGCACCTTTAGACCAAACAAGCATTGGCACAATAACGGGTGACTCAGTATTTCAACGACCTACCGAAGAGTACACCGGTGTTTCAAATTATCGAAAAGCCATTGATGATATTGAGAAACGTATAAAAATGAAAAAACAAATGAAAAAACAAATGAAAAAAAGTCGCGGTGATGCCACAAAAATATAATTTATATAGTATAGGAAGATGCCCCCTAAATTGAGAAAGCAAAATCCTGAGGCACGCCATAAGCTCACTGCTGCAGATTGGGAAAATTTACAAAGTAGAAACCTAACCGGTGATGATAGAGCCAAAGCTATACGTGATTACAAGAAGAACTATCGGAAATCGAAAGAGAAGGTTGAGAAAGTCACCAGGCGACAATGGACCAAGATAGGGAAGAAACCTGCCAAAGAACAAAGTAGACTTGATGAGATTCAAAAGTACAGCATTGGAGATTCCAAGAGACATATAAAGAAGTTTAGCACAGACGTTGAAAAACTTAAGGTTCCCTTTACAACGTTTCTTGAAAGAGCAGCACCCGATGGTAGCAGTTTAAACTATTGGTTACCGGAGAAGACAAAAGGCGTTGAGCAAGTATCAATTAGAGCGGTGTTCGAGGATGGGACTACATCCAAGTGGGTCAAAGGTTCAAATCGTGAAGATGTTATGATGAAATTTGAAGAGATGCTGCAAAGTCCGAAGGGTGGTGATAGCAGCAAAAAGTCCGTCGAGGTTGCCAAAGATATCGAAGTTGAATATTACTCTTCAAAACCACCAGAAGGCAAGGGGTCTCGATGCTTAGCCGCACCAAAAAACACCGTAGAATTACGACTGAAGCAGTGTGTCATTAAGATTGAATCCCGCAATAACTGTGGCATCAAATCTTTGGAACTGCTTGATAGAAAACGGAAATTAGATTCAATGCTAAGCGACAATTTTGTATGTAAAAATCAATACGAGAATAAGTGGAAACAACTGAAACGAGACGCCAGCGGTCACAAGGGCAACATAACATCAGTTTCCGTTCGATTGCGTTTGGAATTGTTTGCGAAAAAGGATGCTGACGAAGGAATCAATATCGAAGACTTTCCAGTTTTAGAGAGGCATTACAGCAGAAATATATTTGTGTGGGGTATCACTGAACGACTTGGCGGTGAACCAATCATGTATTACCCGCCGTACTTCAACGAACACAATGAGTATTCAAGTTATAATGACAGCTTTCATATATTGTTGCACGACAATCATTATGAACCTATCACGCGTATTGATTGCTTCAGAGGGAAAACTTATCGGCCATCGTGCACCCAGTGTAAATCTCAAAAATGCATATTTGCCAGCAAGGATGTACGGTTGACAAAAGGAAACAAGCAATGGCATCATTGTGATATTTGCAATCGTAAATTCATGAACGAAGAATGTTACAATCTGCACAAAGAATTGGTGACGTGCAATCAGCTTCACAAATGTAAGATGTGCAATGTCAAGTTCAATCCTAAGGAGAAACACATGTGTGGATACAAAGCATGCCCAAACTGTAAGGTCGTTTGTAATCTATATGAACACAGATGCTACATGACACAGGTCAAACCGAAGTCCATACTATCACCTGAATCAATTGTGTGTTTCGATTTTGAAACTCGAAACGACGACGGTAGGCTGGTTGTAAATCATTGTGAAAGTCAGTACCATGATGGTACACATGTGATTCATAAAACCATCGGAGAGTTTCTTGAATGGGCCTGTCTAGACAAACATGCTGGCCACACATTCATCGCTCATTGCGGTTCCAAGTTCGACTTTAGATTGATAGTGGAGCATGTCATCAACGTCCAAAGGAAACCTCCAAAGGATATATTGTACACAGGGGCTGATATATTGTGTGTCAAGATTGCCAACGTGAGGTTCGTTGATTCATATATGTTCATGTCACGTCCATTGCATGCTCTACCAGAGATGTTTGGCTTTGAAAACGAAATATCAAAAGGGTATTACCCACATCTCTTCAACACGTTGGAAAATGAGACATACCTCGGTTTGTATCCTGACATCAAGTATTACAATCCCGAGATACTTCAACCAGAAGCTTATCAAAAATTATACAAATGGTGGCATGAGAAAAAGAGCAAGTGTTTTATATTTGAAAATCCAAAAGAGATTGCACGATATTGCCATGACGATGTGACCATCCTACGCCGTGCAGTGTTCGCTTTCAGGGAATGTTTTCTAAAGATAACCGACAACAAGTTTGACCCGTTTAGCTATCTGACGTTGGCACAACTGGCGATTAATATATGGAGAAGTGAGTGCATGCCAAAGGATTCAGTGGCTATATTGCAATCATTGGTCAAGTCGCAGAATGCATCTATCAAAGAGAATCAGTGGTTGGATTACATTGTCCACACTACGTCAGCCAAGCTCAAACGCGATTACGATGGCAAACGAAACTATAAACTCACAGATTTACAGATATATGTCGATGCTTTTGACGACACCACCAACACGGTGTATGAGTTCCTCGGAAGCTGGTTTCATGCAGACCTGAAGAAATACCACAAAGACGATATTCAGTATCAACAAGGGCGTAAATCGGGTATGACGTTTGGTGAGGTCAATCGGCAAACGATGAAGAGACTGGATGATATCAAGGCAGCAGGATATAATCTTGAGTATATCTGGGAGTCGGCATGGGATGAAACAGTAAATCAGCTGAAATTGTCCGAGATTGGTAAAGACTTTTTAGAGCGACAGAAGTTGGCTTCTCCTATCGTGGATAGAGACGTATATCATGGAGGGAGAGTAGACCTGGGTAAGTTGTACTACGAGGTCAACCACAACGAGCACATACGATACCTCGACTATAATTCCATGTACCCAAGTGTCATGAAAACGAACAAGTTTCCCAAAGGTCATCCCGAGGTTATAAGAGACGTTAAGACAGTTGACATTCATGGCTATTTCGGTTTGGTAAAATGCAAAATTGCTCCTCCAAAACATCTTAAATTTGGCGTTCTTCCTCACGTTGATAATAAAACAGGTAAGCTGGTATTTCCACTGTACGAAATGGTTGACACGTGGACAACGGTTGAGCTGGAGAAGGCCATCGAAAAAGGATACATTATTAATGCTATATACGAGATAAAACATTGGAAGGACACCACCAATGACCTGTTTGCCGGTTACATTGATAAGTTTTTGAAACTAAAAACAGAAGCCTCCGGACCTCCTGATGGAGACATCGACGAGTTTATCGACCAGTTCAAGTTGCATGAAGGTGTCAAGTTGGACAAGGCAAATATCAAATGTAATCCAGGAATGAGACAGGTCTCCAAAGACATGCAAAATATACTTTACGGTAAATTGGGAGAGCGTCAGAATAAATCTAAGAGCAAGGTTATCCAAAATCCAGGTGAGTTCTACAATACCATTAGCAATAAAAGGTATGATTGTAAGTATGAGTTCGTTGGGAGCGACGACAACGAAATGGTCTTGATGAACTTCACTGAAAATTCAGAAGTATTTTCAGACACCAGATTTTCGACCAACGAGGTTCTGGCTGCATTCATAACCAGTTACGGTAGATTAAAGTTGTATCAGTTAATAGAGGCAGCAGGCTTCGCCAATGTGCTTTACTTTGATTGCGACTCAATAATATATAGCGAAACTCCTGAAAACTATCACATATATCATGGCAATGCATATCGACAGCCATGGTTGGGTTTCCTGAAATGTGAATTGCAACATTTAGAAAGGGACCATGGTAAGTGTATCGAGTTCTTGGCAACAGGACCAAAGTCATACAGTATGAAGTTTGCTGATGGTTACACCATGACCAAGATTAAGGGATTCTCTTTGAGCGTAGATAACCTGCAACATATCAATCACGATGTTATGAAAGACATGGTCATCAACCGCAAACTACATACACCAGTCAAGATGAGCAATATGGTTATTAGGCATCCTTGTAAACATGAAGGTGTACGGTCCTTGAGTATGGAGTCAAGGGCCGAGCCAAAGACATTTAACTTCAAGTATGACAAGGGCGATATCAATTGGGAAACGTGGGAAGTTGTGCCGTTATCTACATAATTTGCGGTGAACAATAAAAATATTTCCCGTAAATAACCTGGGTGATACCCCATGGATAGAACCGCGATTCATAACAGCGAAATCAAAAGGTGGCAGATTGGGTCATATTCATATTATCTTATATATATCCATAATATGACCCAATCTGCCACCTTTTTAAATTCAGAAAATCTAAAATACATAAATGATACAAAACAGCGTGCCCATCGCGGCGAACAAGCAAAATCAAAAGGTGGCACTTTAGGTCATATTTCCATTATCTATATATAGTCCGTAATATGACCTAATCTGCCACCTTTTCAAATTCAGAAAATCTAAAATATAATTCCAATAATTCTGATACAAAACAGCGTGCCCATCGCGGCGAAAAATCAGATGAATCACAACAAAATCAAAAGGTGGCACTTTAGGTCATATTCCCATTATCTTATACATAACCATAATATGACCCAATCTGCCACCTTTTCAAATTCAGAAAATCTAAAATATATTTCACAAATTTCTGATACAAAACAGCGTGTGAACGCGGTGAAAAATCAGATGAATCAAAAAGGTGGCACTTTGGGTCATATTCCCATTATCTTATACATAACCATAATATGACCCAATCTGCCACCTTTTTCATTTTCGTCACATTTTCGGGCAAAAAAATAGTTATTTTTATAAGGGGACATCTGCATGACACCTGCAAGACCCATGCAAATCCACAGTAAGGACCAACGCAGAATAACAGTAGGTGACCAGTGGTGCGTGCCGGAGATGACCAGGTGTGCTCACTACATAAGAGGCGTCCGCAAATACTGGGAAATACCGGGAAATATCAAGAGGAGTACAGAGGATACCGGTGAATATAGAGGTGATGCCCCCTGGACACGCCTCTTATGTAGTGAGGACACACCCAAGTAAGTTTGCTGACACGTAATTTGTTGCGCATTGTCGCTGTTGTGCATTTTATCGTCAGTCTGGTTTGTTCTGTGATGCCTGTTTGTACTAACTCGGCCTGCTGCGTAACGCAACCGCAGATGTCGTCGGAACGGGCAACGCATGCGGAGTCAGAGGAAGCAGCCGATGAAGTCAGTGGAAGCAGCCACGCTGCGGAATTTGCTGGTTGTGTTGTTTCGTAGCTAGGTGATAAATGTTGTGCAGTAACTTGGATAGGTAGCAAATTTTGATTATAACACTTTTAAGTAAGTTTCAAGATATATGTTTAAACATGTTTAGCTTCCTACTCTGGGATCCCATGCTTTGCTTCACCTCGTGGGGCTGCCCATCGCATGCTTGCCTGAGTGACATGGTAGCGACTGCACAGTGCGTTCTGAGTTCGAACATGTCATCCAGCACTGTGCAAGAATGCGACTAGGTAGCATACATAACGAAATATTCTAGTAGCAGTTCTTGTATGGATGAAAGCAACTACTCATGCCAACGATAACACGTTAGCTAATCATAGATAATCTGCAAGCATAATGACTCAATGTTTTTGTTGGTCAACGGTTAGAAGTATTTATTTCGCAGATTTAATATGCACTCTTTAAATACCCTAATAATGCACTCGATATGTATACTATATATTCACCTTGTGTTTTATTAGCGTGCTTTAGAGTGAATTCGGACTGTAGTCTAATGCATCCGAATGCACTCTAATCGGCAGATGTAATGTGCACCTAATGCACTCTAAAATACCCTAATGCACTCGATATGTATATATTTCACCTTATGGTTTATTAGTGTACTTTAGAGTGAATTTGGATTGTACTCTAATGCATCCGAATGTAATCCATATCACCTCGTGGTATGGTAGGGTGCATTAGTATGATTGAAGGTGTCATTTGTATTGTACTCTAAATTAACACTAATATACTCTATCGCATGTTAAAATGTGGAAGCGATAGCATGCGCGGCTAGGGTGTAGTTAGGGTGTATTAGTGCGTGCATTAGTGCGTGTCTAGTTAGGATGTATTCGATTGCTATGGGTGCTATTTGGATATTATACATCCTAATGCACACTAGAATCACTCCCTAAATTGACACAATGCCCCCCAATATTTGAGATTGCACTCTAATATTTTAGGGTACCTATCCATATTAGTGTACGACTAGGGTACAAAAAATCTGTAGTGTAATATATATATACACAGTGCATTCCGATGATATTAGGGTTTGGGTATTTGGGTTCGTTTGGCCCGTTATCAAGTCATTTCTGGCGCATGTGGAGGCTCCATAGAGATTCACGGGAGTGTCTAGAACAAGTTGGTCACTGGTGACATGCCGTGATTCGCAGCCAATCATCGGTAATTATTGATACCCTTCAGGTGGGTATACCCACCGTAAGCACCTCTTACGGTGGGTATACCCACCCTTCGTAGAATAGGCAATTAATTTGACTTCCCACAGAGCCACAGTGCATAGTGTTCGTGATACTAGCAGGGAACATATCAACGCCCTATGGCCGGTCTGTGGCCGTACGATGAGGGTTGTGGCCGAGGTTTGGCCGAGAGCCGAAATCGGCATTGGCCGTACAGCGTTTGTGGCTTGAGGGGCCCAAAAATTGTGTGGCCAAGCTGGCCGAAGGTGGGCCGTGACGATTTTCGATCGATAGGCGACTGTGGATATTCGTGGCCGAACGACCCAACGCTTGGCCGAAGCCTGGCCGACCAACCGGAGGTCTTGAAATTTTTCGTTCTTACACACTTGCCATTCTTGAATATTTAGAACTGGCCGGCCCGGCCGAAGGCCGGCCGATGGGCTTTTCATGTGTTGGCCGTACAACCTAAAAGTTTGATATGTTCCCTGGATAATAGGTCTTGCGATAGGCATCACAATCCAAGGTTGCCTTGTTTCCCCTTGCCCTTGTTGGCAACGACAAGCAAGGTAGCCCCACCAAACTTCAATTGCGTGTGATGCCTAAGCAAAACCTATTGTTGTAGTCTTAAATTACATCAAAACCGATAAAATATGCACGAAAAATAGGTGCATCTCCACCGTCCTACAAATGTAGTTATTGTGCCCAATTTACCAGATTTTTCGATAATTTATCGATAAATTTATCGATAAATTTACGATAAATTTAGGTGAAAGTGTGATAAATGTGCGAAATAAATATAGGCGATTTTGAAATAAATGTGGGGAATTTATTAACAACGTGTGCACAAAGATATCAACTAACTACTAAGAACTCACTACAGTGGGGAGAACCCTATATGTACAGATTCGATATATGCCGCGCGTTGACCGTATACTATATTAGCGCATTCGCGCGCGCGATATCGCAAAATGTCGGATTAAGTGTCCCAAAGAGCGATTTAAGCATGTGGGGGATTAGAAATGTCGAATTCCGCATCAAATTCGCGTTAAAGAGTACTCAGGGTAATAAGTTAGGAGAACCCTATAGGTACACATAGTTTTCAGTAAAAAACAAGCAGGATAGGCAATAAAACAGGGGCTCAAGGAGTAGCATATCTCTTTAGAAAATAGTAATACAACTATATATTTGTTCAAATACTATCTACCTAGGCTGCACTTGCCAATGCACGCTTGCATTCAGTCTTCGAACATTTATCATGGGGAGACAGACTTTCGCCCCCCCATAAAATGGGGGTGACTGTCTCTTCCTGTGTCACCCCTCGCCGTGTAGTGTCACTTGCATCTTGTGCGAGAACAGGTGTTCCGCTCGGTGAAAACGAACTGGCTAAGCTCCCATAAACAGTCCGGCCGAGTGCTTTTATCATGCATCTCGGAAACCCGGATAATACGAAATAATGACTGACAGTACAGTACTACTGTACTGTCATCCTAGCTACTAGCGGAGTCACGGTTCCGATCAGAGACAGGTCAGGCTAGGGGCTATCAGAGCCCATAATAATAACCCTGAACCTAAAGTCCAGCACACCACCCGGAGCTGTGACCGTAGCTAATAGGGCTAGGCAAGCGGAGCTAACTAAACAGATAACAAACAGCACTTCACTGGAAACAGATATACTTTTAGCTGGGTGCCCGGGGACTTGTCCCGGCACAACCCACCACTGCGGCTAAGGCTAATCACACCTCCAGGATTTGAAATAAACCAATCTAGCCACTGTAAAGCTGGTCGGCAGAGCCGAGTTCAGCAGACGGATCCCAAGGCAGGAAAACATCCGAAGTAAGTTGAGAAGAGACATCATAAATGTGGACACCACCAGACCCAAGTGGGTCAGGCGGATCCCAGAGCGGAATGGCAAAATCATCAGACTGGTAAGTAGCCGAGGTCGATTGAGAAAAGACCCGCGGCACATCCTGCAGCGGCAATGACGTAACAGTAAGCACCGTAGGCGGGCGAAGAGAATCCAGTAGTGCTCCATGGGACCGTAGTGAATCGTAGCCGTAAGTGGCTCCGGGCTCAACCAGGCCCCTGACACCACCGCCGACCACGAGGGTCGGCATCGCCGTAGCACTGAACAGAAACGTAGCCACCATTAAAAGAGTGAGTGCAAATTCACCGATGCCAAATGGCCTGGAGCCTCTGGGGACTCCGAACCGCCGAAACGCTGCAGCCGTCGGCGGTGCACCCCCCTCAATTTCAGTCAGGCAGACACCAGGAGGGTAGTTGGAGCCCTCCCCATCATCATCGGAGTCACAGACTTCAACAGGCTCAGGGTCAATGTCAAACCAGTCAGGGTGGACAGTGTTGAATGTTTTGAAAGAACTGTCAGCAGGAGCCATTGGGCCGAGAGCCAGAGAGGCAGACGGCGGCACAAAGGTGGCACGGTTGACTTCATGCAAGCCAACCGGCTCATCACGCACAGGTGCAGAGGCCCGCGGCAGCAGCCGCTTGCCAGTGGCCGGCTCAGCGACACCACCAGCAAGCGGACCGCTGACCGTTCACGGGGAAGCTGATTTCCCCCCCATTGTATGGGGGCCTGCTTCTCCCTGTTTCACCCCTCGCCGTGTGTGTGACGTGTGACACCCAGTTAGCCGTGACATCGATCCGTGACCTGCTAGTTAGCCTCCGCGTTAGCCTAACTTATCAGTTTATGTTATCCCCGTTCCGAGCACCCGGCCCTGCGTGTTTTCTGTGCTTTACTGCTAATATATTTACCCGTTACAAATATATTACCAGATCATTCTTCCTATAAGGTTATCGGTTCCGTACCGCGCTAGTGGTGCTCACAACATTTTACTCGCTTCGGCCTCATCACCGATTCTACATCCGTACTTACCGTTCTAATCCGTCAGCGGTTTAAAGACATCTCCGTTACCGTCTTTACCCGTTCGAGTACTCCGCCTACCGTTTGTGATTGGTGGTTTGCTTTTCCGTTCAATCCGTTCTTATCCGTTACCACTTCCGTCGAAATTCTGGCATCTTACTTCGTTCCAAGTATGTCTCAAAACCGTCAAAATACCCTTGCAGAGGCTCTGCGGTCTGCAAGGCGGACTGGCGCCGCATCCCCGCAGTCCTCACCGTCATCAAACGCCAATTCACCTGGCACTTCGCGTCCAAGGAGGATCATCACCACCGCCTCCTTGCGTTCGCGGCCATCGTCATTACGGCCATCGCCGACTGCCTCCATGTTCTTCAACGACCCGTCAGTACTTTCCTCCACTCCGGTGGAGGAGGGGAGGGAAAATGAGTATCTGGAGCAACTATCGTACGCCTTCACCTATTCCACCGACGTCATCACCATTTTGCGCACTGGAGGGTTCAACCCTAAACGTGGTTTCACGCTCGACAACGAGACTGCCGACACCGATTTTACTGCCCTCCTCTCCGCGCTCCGTCACGTTCTCTTCCCCGTCTCCTTCACGGATTTCTCCAAAATCCTCGACCTCGAGCACGATTATGACTTCTACCACGTCGTCTTGAACGAGATCGTGTTCACCGTCTTACCAGTTGTTCTACGTGGTACTGCCTTGGCCTTGTACACCGAAGCAGCACGTGAACACCCTGGGGATGGCCGCTACATTCTTCAGCGTCCGAGGTACGAGGTGGAGGGAGTGCCGGACTCCGACACGGACCGTTTTTGGGTCAAAATGCGTTCCACCATCATCGACGAGAACAACGACCCCGCCCCCCAACTTACCACCATCCGTGACTTGGGCGACAAGCACGCGCGCATCAACGTCGGGTACAGCGAGGAGAAGAGAGTGAAGGACCTCTACCACATCCTCACCACCTCCGCCAAGCATTCACCCTTCGTGACCCCGTTGTACGTCCCCATCATCCGTGAACTCCGTGGTGGTGCGCGGTTCTCTTTTTCCACATTGTGCCTACGTGTGCGCACGGTGTGGAGGGAGGAGCTGCCTTTCGCCACCCCCGCCGCTGACACCGTCCCCCCCCTCCCCCTGGTGGTGGTGGTGGTGACGGTGACTACCGTCCCAAGAAACCATCATTCAACTCCGCCTCCGCCCATCGCGAGCCGACCCACTCCATCAAGCCCGTGGGTGAGTGGCGGCCCGAGCCGCCTGGTGCCCTAATCATGCGCTGGAAGGGTGTCGGGTATCCGTGCATTCTCTGCTTTCGGTTGTGGGGGCTCACCGACGCTCACCATGACACGAGCGAGGGGCATTTGCCCCTTCACGTGCAAAGAGGCCTACAACGCATCGCGTGTCCCCGACTCCGCTCTTCCAGCGGGCAATCGACCACTGCCGCGTGAGTTCGCTGCCGCCCTCGCCTCGTTCCAGGGGGCTGGTGGTGCCACCGCCCAGTCTGTGGTGCTCGCGGAGCAGCAGCCTGACCCGCCGCCGGATGCGGCGGTAATGACCTTCATGGCTTCCCCGGCCGACCCGCCTCCATCTCTCGATCACGCGCCCGCCGCGGACTCCGACGTGCACTCCGTGCCGGCCGAGGGTTCCGACACGGCAGGCATGCCGCAGCACTGTGGGAGTCTGGACTTCGCCTTCGACTCCGAGCCGATCACGATGCTGGGTTTTGCCGAAGGAGATGAAGATTGGCCGGCTTTCCGTGAGACCCCATGGGTTCCGCCGTTCGTCGGAAGCTCCAAGACCGATCAAAAGCACTTGCAATGAACCATGCACTCTAGCCTTAGCCAATTCACTTGCTGCACAGTGCCCATGCTTGTTTACATCTAGTTGGGTCTCTGACTCCAGACATTAAGTGACATTGAGTTTAGGTTTTAGGGTTTGCTTGCTTCGGGATGTCCACTCACACCTTCGGGGTGAGGTGGTGTCACGGGGAAGCTGATTTCCCCCCCACTGTATGGGGGCCTGCTTCTCCCTGTTTCACCCCTCGCCGTGTGTGTGACGTGTGACACCCAGTTAGCCGTGACATCGCTCCGTGACCTGCTAGTTAGCCTCCGCGTTAGCCTAACTTATCAGTTTTATGTTATCACCGTTCCGAGCACCCGGCCCTGCGTGTTTTCTGTGCTTTACTGCTAATATATTTACCCGTTACAAATATATTACCAGATCATTCTTCCTATAAACCGCAGCAAATGCAACACGGCCAATAGAAATATGCTCATCAGGTGCAGACTCAGCAGAGGCAGCAGCATCCTTGAACTGCTGCAGAGCCGTAGGCTCTGGAGCAAAGGCATGCGCAGACAGCTCACAGATTTCAGGCTGCCCCACGAGAGCACACAAGTGCTCCATGGACCCTTCATCTCCAGCGTCATAGTACCGCTGGAAACGAAGGGCAAGCACGTCGGAGTCATAAGACTCGACGGCTTGGCAGTAGGATGCCGAGATGGACAATGGGTGAGTGTTCTTGTGAGGACACTCACTGAGCCAATGCTTTGACCCAACGGCGCGGCACTTTTCGTGCCTGCACGTTGGGACAAAGGTGCCAGACCGCTTGTCAAAAGCCACCTCCGGAGAGGTGGAGTGAGCAAGCGGCTGCACTCCAGGTCGGTGGAAGTTGCGTGGAGTGTGCTTCCCATGAGGCGGCTTGGAGCCACCCTTCTTAAGGGAATCCACATCCCGCTGCAACTTGACCAACTGAGCACTGAGCCGCTCAATGGCCGAAGCCAGGCCAGTGTCAGTGGTGCAAGATGCTACAGACATGGGGCGCCCTGCAGTGCGCTTGCCCGAGAGCCGCCCGCAGCGGTACTGCTCGCGCACGCGTGCCTGCAGGGTGAGCAGACTTACAGCCGCACGCTGGTCAGCTCGAGCAAACGAGTCAACCAGCGTGGCGTAAGCCGGCCCAGACAGAGCAGAGAGGAATTGTCTCTTAACAGCGTCTTCGGGCAGCGTCGTCAGACGCTGTGCATCCCGAAGACAGCTGTTGAAGAGGCGAATCCCCGCATCAGGGTCACACTCGTCAGAGACCCTCACCTCAAGCAGCTCAGTCAAAGCATCGAACGGAGTCGACGCGTCAGCAAGCATACGCACCACCTCCAGGGTGGCGCGTTTGCCATCAGCAGGAACATCCGCGCCAGAAGCCTCTACCCAATTACGGGCAGGAGACCCTGGCGCAGTCAGCAGCAGCAGCACAGAGTACAAGAGTTCATTGGCAGCAGGCAGAACAGGGGTGTCAGCAGCAGCCAGGTCAAACAGGGGTGCGAATGCCGTCGACTGCAACGTGAAGAGCTGCTGCAGCTCGGATACCAATTGAGAAAAAATGTCCGAAGCTGATGTCTCTTCCCCACGGAATTTTGCAGCTTTGTCGCCCAGTACTTTCGTTGCTGCGGTTTTGGAACTTTGAACGTCAAATGAATCTCTGCGCAACCGGTGCACAAGGGTGGCAGCCGCAGCCGACGCCTCCGACGCAGCCGAATCCAAATGCGGAGTTGTGGGCGTGGCTGCATTCAACGCCCCAACATCATCGAAAATTGTCGCTAGTTTTCGCGCTCTAGCGCGAGTACGTGGTCTCTGAGGCGTTTCCATTACAAAAATGACGGTGAGATGGGGAGCGTGGGCTAGTGTGGCGGCAGTAGTGAAATCAGTAGACGCAGCGGCCAATTCCTGCAGAAGTCTCAGCGATAAAAACAACATCAAACAGGTCATGAGCCGATTGGCTAAAAGTGGTTGCGACCCACAATACGCGGAATGTCCTCTCCACCGGCCAGGTGAAACGTAAAAAGAAGCCATAGCGAGCGACGATACTGCTGCCGAAAAAAATGTTCCAAACCGATCTCCACCTCAAGGAGAGGCCATACTGCGAAAAGGTCAACTACTGCCTAAGGGGGCGCCCACCCCATCTCTGTGTCAAAACTTAGCCAACCATGGCAACAGCTAGGCGCTGTGCCATCAGAATTACCGGGAAAGTGGTGACGCGCATAACCTGCGAGAACAGGTGTTCCGCTCGGTGAAAACGAACTGGCTAAGCTCCCATAAACAGTCCGGCCGAGTGCTTTTATCATGCATCTCGGAAACCCGGATAATACGAAATAATGACTGACAGTACAGTACTACTGTACTGTCATCCTAGCTACTAGCGGAGTCACGGTTCCGATCAGAGACAGGTCAGGCTAGGGGCTATCAGAGCCCATAATAATAACCCTGAACCTAAAGTCCAGCATCTTGCCTGCCGTCAGTTCCGTCCGATAATAAAACACCTAAGTTATTTTATTATCTTATCTTAGTCTCCGTATGTCTCTGCGAGTGCCCGACAGTTCTTGGAGTACAACCTGCGTATATATATATATGATATATATATTTCAGGTTCTCCATAAGGTTATGGTGCCCTTACACGCTTATTCTTACGTACCTCGTTGACTCGTTGACAAGATCGCTTCACGCCCTGTGATTCTACCCGACATCTATCCGACATCTTCCGACATCCCGACATCAGCGCCGGACCGCCTTGCAAACAACGCCGGCCGACACTACATTAAGCCGCCTCCGACACTACATTAAGCCGCCTCTTATTTCCGACGTCTTCAGCCGTTTTCCTATTGCACACCTTCTGGCTTCGTGCTCTGGAAACGACCGTTTTTTTTTTGTTATACCAACCTCTTATTCCGACATCTACGCCTTCAACACTCTGGCCAGCAGCACCTCTGCTGCCGGAAAATTGGCTTACCGCACGACGTTTTTGACCTCACCGCCGTGTTCCTCGTCGAAATCTACCCCAATTTGACTTTTTAATCGTTCGATTTGGTTATTTTTGGCGAAAGTTACGTTTTCGTTTGGGAACCCTAAGTGTTGGGCTCCAGATTTTCCGGCCTACAGCGGCCATGGCTTCGTCTCGTCAGCGTTCGCGCATTTCTGCAGTTGCCTCCGCGCTGCGGGTGATTCGACTACGAGAACTTACCCCTGGCTACGATCTGGTGGTGTCTGGTGGTGCTTATGCACCAGACACCAAAATCGAGTCCATCAACCACATCGTCGACAATCATGAGCTTTGACCACTACGAGCTCACCCCGCAGCATCCTCCACTCTTCCCTCCACCCTGCGTGCCCCTAGGCCACTGCCTGGAGGTGTTTAGTGGTGTTGCAGCCCTCATCCCGCCGCTTTTCCTCTCTGCTTTCGCACTTATGTGCGGCGGAGTGGAGCCACACCGCATTTTCC
>LGRX02004727.1:0-21693 GCA_001247695.2 Cymbomonas tetramitiformis | reverse complement strand
TGAGGCCTCATCCAGCAGGCTGCGCGCGCGCATACACACTGAACGGCATGAGGCCTCCTCATCCAGCAGGCTGCGCGCGCGCACACACACTGAACGGCATGAGGCCGCCTCCAACAGGCTGCGCGCGCGCATACACACTGAACGGCATGAGGCCGCCTCCAACAGGCTGCGCGCGCGCACACACACTGAACGGCATGAGGCCGCCTCCAACAGGCTGCGCGCGCGCACACACACTGAACGGCATGAGGCCGCCTCCAACAGGCTGCGCGCGCGCACACACACTGAACGGCATGAGGCCCCCTCATCCAGCAGGCTGCGCGCGCGCACACACACTGAACGGCATGAGGCCGCCTCCAACAGGCTGCGCGCGCGCACACACACTGAACGGCATGAGGCCCCCTCATCCAGCAGGCTGCGCGCGCGCACACACGTTGAACAGCATGAGGCCTCATCCAGCAGGCTGCGCGCGCGCACACACACTGAACGGCATGAGGCCTCCTCAAGCAGGCTGCGCGCGCGCACACACACTGAACGGCATGACGCCCCATCCAGCAGGCTGCGCGCGCGCACACACACTGAACGGCATGAGGCCCCCTTATCCAGCAGGCTGCGCGCACGCACACATACTGACTGGCATGAGGCCTCATCCAGCAGGCTGCGCGCACGCACACATACTGAACGGCATGAGGCCTCATCCAGCAGGCTGCGCGCGCGCACACACACTGAACGGCATGAGGCCTCCTCATCCAGCAGGCTGCGCGCGCGCACACATACTGAACGGCATGAGGCCGCCTCCAACAGGTTGCGCGCGCGCACACACACTGAACGGCATGAGGCCCCCTCATCCAGCAGGCTGCGCGCACGCACACATACTGAACGGCATGAGGCCTCATCCAGCAGGCTGCGCGCGCGCATACACACTGAACGGCATGAGGCCTCCTCATCCAGCAGGCTGCGCGCGCGCACACACACTGAACGGCATGAGGCCGCCTCCAACAGGCTGCGCGCGCGCACACACACTGAACGGCATGAGGCCCCCTCATCCAGCAGGCTGCGCGCGCGCACACACACTGAACGGCATGAGGCCGCCTCCAACAGGCTGCGCGCGCGCACACACACTGAACGGCATGAGGCCCCCTCATCCAGCAGGCTGCGCGCGCGCACACACACTGAACGGCATGAGGCCGCCTCCAACAGGCTGCGCGCGCGCACACACACTGAACGGCATGAGGCCCCCTCATCCAGCAGGCTGCGCGCGCGCACACACACTGAACGGCATGAGGCCGCCTCCAACAGGCTGCGCGCGCGCACACACACTGAACGGCATGAGGCCCCCTCATCCAGCAGGCTGCGCGCGCGCACACACACTGAACGGCATGAGGCCCCCTCATCCAGCAGGCTGCGCGCGCGCACACACACTGAACGGCATGAGGCCCCCTCATCCAGCAGGCTGCGCGCTAGACAATTATTATCTGGAAAATAATAATTTGGGTTATTGTAGAAGCAATGCGCGCGAACCCTAAGTGTAGGGTCGCCAGGCCCCTCTGCTTGAGCGATGCCACACCGTGTCTGTGGCATCGGGACGGGGGGAGTCATCGATCACAGGATCGGTGACACGTGACACGTCTGGGGGCTTGACACGAGAAGTTGGTTGTTAACAACTTTCTCATGAGGTGTCAAGCAGTTTTTCGGAATCTCAGCCTCAGGAGCAACGCTCCATCACTGTTCTTCCTTTCTTTTGATTCCGAAAACGTACTCGCAAAATTATTAGATATCGCGCAGCTAATATCGTATATTTTCGCTCTGTTTACGTGGATGTCTGGACAGTTGCAAGCTGGGCCTAGAGGATCGTACGGACAGCCCACGGAGAAAGACGCGGGAGCGCAAACCGACATCGCAGGGGTGCGCGCGCCTTTGGAGGATCGTACAGACAGGAGGGACTGGTCGCACCCAGTTTTCGTGCCCTGCAAGTGCAAGTTCGACTGTCCGTACTGGGACCCGCGTGATCCGTACGAGGGGTACGTTTTCCGTACGCACGGGTACCGGTGATCGAGCTGGAGGTGCCGGAAGCAGATTCTACTTTTCCGTGCTTCGTGTGCTGGGAGAGCGACGTGTTCTCTCACGCTAAGTGGCAAACTTGGGAGCCAATCCTGAACCCGCTGCGCCGCAGAGACGGGCGCGCGTTCGTGAAGACCAACCTTTGCGCGATTTGCGCGGGAGAGGTGTGGGAGACAGACTCGGACAGCGTCTGGTTTCCGATTGGCAGGTGTACAACTTTTGGCCTGCGAGAGGAGCTTGGTAGACATGGCAGGTCAACGAGGAGAAGGCGGGAACCGGAGGCTGTCGTCGCCGGAGGTGAACCGGACGCTAGATCAGTACCGGCGGGCGGCAGTCTGGTGTACCAGAACCAGGATCGCAGCGGTGGAGAGGCTGCTGGTGCTGGCTCATCCCACCAGGCCAACGACGAAGAGCGAGGTGCTGGAGGATCGGAAGGACATGTTGATCGAGTTCCAGCGGCTGGAGGAGGCGATCGTGGGGGACATGCCGAGGGACCTGGAGGGCCCCACCGACGATCTGGTGGAAGTGGGGCTCCTTGAGACTGAGCGGCGAGTGGTGCGCGGTGAGTGGCCATTGGGGGAGCCAGGAGACAGGTGGGAGAGCCTGCGCGGAGTGGCAGCAAAGGAGCGACGCAGGGTCATGGCGTGGGCGACGGCGGCGAGGGACATGCAGCAGGAGACGCGACCTGGATCGCAGGCATCTTCGAACGGGAGCGGCAGCCCCGGGTCTTCGGGGCCCTCGCCCAGAGGAGTGCTGCGCACGGAGGACGAGGTACATTGCATGGTGGACGCGGCGGCGCTGGCGGGGCGCGGCCCGATCAGCCAGGGAGGCAGCGGTAAGGAGCGTGATCCGCCCGTGTCACTGCGAGATGTGGCGCGGGCGTCGGCGGGGAAGCGCCGAGGGTGGTCATGGACGGAGTGCGAGCGCGTGATCACGGAGATCAGGGTGGCCGCGGCGCGCCAGGCAGCCGAGCTGGCGCGGGTGAAGCACAGCTTCGGGCGGCACCCGGCGAGGCGGGTGGAGCCATGGGAGTTCGAGCTGCTGGACAGCAAGTTCCCCGCGTGCAGGCAGGAGCAGTGCGGGCTGGAGGAGCTCCCGGAGGGCAAGAAGGTGCGCACAAAGCATCTCCATGCGTACATCGACCTCGCACTACGGGAGCTGGCGGACATGCAGCGGGCGCTGGCAGGTGTGCCGGGGATCGAGCAGCCGGTGTTCGACGAGGAGTGGGCGGCAGCGGCCGCAGCGAGCAGGAAGAGGCGAGCGGTGCGGCAGCCCAGCGGGTCGGACGGCGAGGACAGCGAGGACGAGGAGAAGAAGCGGGCGGCAGCGAAGGCGCGATTCGGGTCCCTTCGCACGGCGACGGACGAGGAGCTTCGGCGAGCGCTGGACGGCAGCCTGGCGGTGAAGGACATCACGCGCCCGCCAGGTGAGATCGCTGTGCCTGCCAGACCCTTCCTCCCCGCAGGTGGGGCGCTTAAGGGGATGGACATCCGGGTGTCGCGTCCCGGAGGTGACTACGAGGAGGGGGGCGCGGAGTGGCGATTGGATGCGAAGAGGGGGCTAGTGCTGGAGGCGAAGGCCAAGCACTGCCGCAGCTTCGACGAGTGGGACGAGACGTTCACGGTGCTGGCGTGCAAGGCCCCCGAGGAGGCGCGGGACCTGCTGCTGCAGTTCCGGAAGTGGATGCGTCTCATGTCGTGCATGCCCCCTGCAGTGCATGTTGGGGGAGTAAGGGGATAAAGTGTGGTGCGCCTCTTGGGGGGTGGTTGGGGAGGTTTGCCCTTTCCTTGGGGATGCAGGTTTTTGGTTTCTGACTGGCGGCACACACTTTCTGGCCCTCAGGGCGCTATGCGTTCCATAAGGAGGGGGGCCGCAGGGCGTGGGAAGGGGCGCAACCTGGACTGGGGAGACACGAGATTGCAATGCGCCGCAGGTGTTCATGGGTGGGACCCGAGATTGCAATGCGCTGTAGGTGTTCTTGGGTGACGCGTGCAAGGGTCTCTGGGCAAGGGGAGGGTGCATGGCAAGGCTCCTCCGAGCTCCTTGGTTGATGCTTGGGGGTAACACCACTCGCACCGTTCAACTAAAGAGGGAGGGGGCGCCACTGTGCGGGGCAATGCGCTCATCGAGGCTCAATCATCTGGGGAGGTCATCCACTCATGTATCATCTCGGGAGGTCATCCACTCATGTTCGAGGCTCAATCATCTGGGGAGGTCATCCACTCATGTAGGCCAACTCTTTTATCCTGCCTTTTTGGGGGGGCGCAGACTGCTATGACGTTGCCAAGTGGCGGGTGCCTCGAATTTCGCCTGCACACTCGTGTTCTCGGTTCCGACATTCTCGGGGGGAATGCGAGTTTGTGGGGCGCCTTCCGCGGGGGAACGTCATGGCTGTTCGAAGGACTGTCTGCTACTGGGTTCAGGCTCCGGCCATGGGTACACCACCCGGCCCCCCACGGTTCGTGTGCGGTCTGTCTCTCCTGGCTAGGAGGGCAGTGGGAATACTGTCCCTGTCTCTTGCGACCACTAAAGGGGCAACCCTCATGGCGCTGGCCCAGAGGTTGATGCTTGGGGGTAACACCACTTGCACCGTTCAACCGGCCATAGCTTCTAGGGCGGGGTGGCACCCGTCCATACCCACCACCAAGGGAACTTCGTCTTGGCCCGAAATTCGGGCGGGGCGGCCCGTGGGCGTGGAGCTTAAGAGGTTCCAATGCATACGTTTCGTCAAAAGCTGACATTGACATTGACATTGCTGCAGTTCCGGAAGTGGATGCGTCTCATATCGATCGACTACTCGTGGGACCACCTGCGCAAGTTCTACGACCATCTCTGTGTGCGCATGGAGAAGGAGGCCTCCGCTACCTTTGAGCTGGTGTCGTACACAGCCCATTGGGAGATGTACAAGCGGGACAAGGGCATCAAGGAGAAGGGCTACGGAGGAGGTGGTGGAGGCGGCAGCAGTAGCTGGAGCGCGGGAGGCACCGGCAGCCGCTACCCGAAGAAGCCGCGGGTGTCGGACCCGAAGCAGCCGGATGCAGGTGTGGTGAAGCCGGACAAGCCCGGTAAGCGGCGAGGTGCGGACAAGCGATCGCAGAGTGCATGCTTTGATCACAACTCACAGGCGGGATGTGGGAGGAAGACCTGCAGGTTTGCTCACCACTGCGTCAAGTGTGAGAGCAAGAGCCACGTGCACTACGAGGGCCACGAGTGCACGGCGCCGGCGGGCGCCCGTGGATGATGGGACGGGCGGTGGATCCCGGGGGAGGCCACGCCCCCGGGGGAGCCGGAAGGTGGCGGAGGGGCGCGGGGGGCGCCAGAGGGGGAGATCGTCGTGGAGCCGGAGGAGGAGCGCGAGGATGGCGTGATGATGGCGAGCGGCGATCGGGAGCCCGAGCCTGCAGGTGAGACATGTGAGATGCAGGTGGAGGACGCGGAGCCGTGGTGGGCACGGCTTCGGAGGCTGCTGGTAGCGCCGGTGTGGGATGCAGCGGGGGCACCGTTACCGGCGGCGCCGGCTGCGGCGTCGGCGCCGGCGGTGTCCCCGGCGGGTACCGGGTGCGGTGAGCACTACCCGGCGGTGGCGGAGTCGAGGTCGGCGAGGTGGCCGGCATTGCGTGCAGCGATCGTGGAGGGCGCCAGGGCGAGGCCTCTCCGGTACGGGCACGACGGAGGAGGAGCGCATTCGCTTCCAGCAGGAGGTGCGCGATGTGGGAGCGCAGGTACCGCTGATGTCGGAGCGAGCGCACCTCCTCGCGGAGGCGCTGAAGGATTGGCCAGACGTGGCCTTCCTAGTGCGAGGTGCGGCATGTGGCGTCGGTTTCCCCTTTGCAGGCGAGGAGCCGGACGAGCCGTACATCGTGGAGAATTACGTGGGAGACGAGCACGCGGAGGCCATGACCGCGGAGCTCGCGAAGGAGATGGCCGCGGGGAGGATCTTTGACGCGCGCGATTGGCTACCGCGGGGCGTGTCGGCCCTCGGGATGGTGGAGCGACTCCGCAAGGGGAAGCTCAAGTACCGTCCCGTCTGGGACTACTCGCGACCTTCTTTCGTCGGCGTCAACGACTGGATCGACCTCCAGAAGGACGAGTTCACGTCGGTCAAGGACGCGTACGCGCTGCTACGACCGGGCATGTACATGGTGAAGGTGGACCTGGAGGAGGCGTACAGGTCGTTGCCCGTCGCGTCGCAGTACTGGGCAGCGCAGTGCTTCCAGTGGCGCGGCAAGCGGTACATGGACACGCGCAGCCCTTTCGGGAACCGCGCGTTGCCAGGCATCTTCATGCGCTACACGCGGGCGATTGTGGCGTGGATGCAGGCGCAGGGGGTGCCGTGCGTCGGGTACTTAGATGACTTCTTCATGGTGGCGCGCACGGCAGCTGAGGCGCAGGAGATGATGGACCTCTTGATCGAGTTCGTGACCATGCTGGGCTTCAAGGTGAATAGAGCCAAGTGTGAGGGTCCAGCGCGACGTCTGGAGTTCCTTGGCGTGTTACTGTGCACTGATGGCGAGACGTGCACGGCGTCGATCGATGAGGAGCGCATGCAGCAAGTGACGAGCAAGCTGCGGGAGATGCGCGCGGAGGCGGCGACGGGACCGGTGCGCAGGCGGAAGCTGGAGTCGCTGTTGGGGCTGCTGGCATTCGGCGCTCAGGTGGTGTGGGGGCTGTCGCTCTACACGCGGCAGGGCTTCGCGCTCGTCGCGGCGACAGCGGGCAGGTCGCGCGTGACGGTGAGCACGGGCGTGATGCAGGACCTGAAGGTGGTGGAGCGCGTCATCCGTTTGTACAACGGGCGCAAGGTGGTGCTGCACAAGGAGGACGTGCACGAGGACGCCTTCGCGACGGACGCGTCGCTGAGGAAGGGGATGGGCGGGCATTGCCAGCCCGACTACTTCCTCGTCTCGTGGGAGGACTTGGCGGAGATGCCGCAGCGCGACTTCTACCCTTTCACGAGCAAGGCGAAGTCCCACATCAACTACCTCGAGCTCTTCGCGGTGTGGTGGGCGCTGGCGCTGTGGGCGCACAGGCTGTCGGGGTGGACGCTGGTGGTACGGATCGACAACCAGTGCGCGCTCACTCAGGTGGACAAGTTCTGGGGGCCGGTCGAGTACATCCCGCTGCTGCGCAAGATCTTCTACCTCTGCGCGCAGCACGACATCCGGCTGCGCCCGAAGTACATCTCGTCGAAGGACAACCTCCTGGCGGACTTGCTCTCGCGGCTGAAGCTCGAGGAGTTCCACATGCGGTGGGCGATGCGCAAGCGGGAGGTGCTGTGGAGGCAGGACCGGGACGACTGGCAGTTCTCCCCGGTCCTGTTCGCGGAGATGGACGAGGAGTTCGGCCGTTCACCCTGGACGCGTGCGTGGCGTCCTCGCGGGCGAACGCTTTCTGCGTGCGGAGCTGGAGCGCGGAGGATGACGCGCGCAAGCAGCGCTTCGACGGGCTCAACACGTGGGCGAACCTCCCATTCTCGGTGATGTACGAGATCTTGCTCAACTTCCTGAAGTGCAAGCGCAGGCAGCAGATGGGCACGGGCGGGTGCTTCCTGGTGCCGGTGTGGGAGGGGGACGAGGCGTACGAGCTGGTGTCGGGGATGCGCGAGGTGTTCCGCCCGGTGCGCAAGTACCGGGCGGGCACGATGCTCTTCACAGCGCCAGCGCTGGACGGCAAGGGCCGCTCAGAGTGGGGGCCCACTCGGTGGGATGTGCTGGTGGTGCGCGTGCCGCTGGAGCCAGTGGAGTTGCCTGACTGGGTGTGATCGGGGCGCAGAGGAGCTGCTGGAGGAGCTGGCAGTGGCGGTGGAGCGCTACCAGGACGGGGCGTACGCCGAGAGCACGCAGAGGTCCTACGACACGGGGGTCAAGGCCTTCCTCACGTTCTGCGTGCGCTTCGCGTGCCTGGGCACGCTGGAGCCATTGCTCCCGGCGTCGGACGCCACGCTGGCGCGCTTCATCGCGTTCTCAGCGTGGTTCGTGCAGCCAGGGACGATCAAGTCCTACCTGGCGGGTGTGCAGTCCCTTCACTTGCAGCAGGGGGTGGAGTGGACGCCGGTGGCTCACCGGTTCTGGGTGGCGGCAGCTCTGCAGGGCGTGCGCAGGCAGTGGGACAGGCCCGCTAAGCCGGCGATGCCCATCACGTTGCGGGACCTGGCGCGCATGGCGGAGTTTGCCGACATGGAATCGATCACGGGCTTGGCGCTGTGGGCGGCCATCCGGGTGGGGTTCTACGGCTTGTTCCGCAAGGACAACCTCACTGTGGGGAAGTCCCAGGCGTGGAACGCCAGGGGTGCGCTGGTGAGGGAGGACGTGCTCTTCGCAGAGGCTGGAGATGTGGTGTGGATCCGAGTGCGGCACTCGAAGACCATCCAGTGCGGGGAGCGCTACCACTGGGTGCCGCTGGTGGCGGTGCCGGGGTCGAGGCTGTGCCCGGTGGAGGCCCTCCGCCGGCTCATGCTGGCCACGGAGGGACTGCCGGATGAGGCGCCCCTCTTCCAGGTGGAGGGGAGGAGCAAGCGGGGCGCGCTGGTGCCCATGGCGCACGCAGCGCTGGTGGCCGGGCTGAAGAGCCTGGCCGTGCAGGTGGGGCTGGACCCGGCTCGGTATGCCGGGCACTCGCTCCGCAGGGGCGGGGCCACGGCAGCCATGCGGCTGAACGTGGAGAAGCTCTACATCAAGCTGCAGGGGGACTGGAAGTCCGACTGCTGGGAGAGGTACTGTGAGCTGGACGACGAGCAGCGGCTCATCCTTCCGGCCGCGTTCGCGGAGGCAGCGAAGGAGCTCTCTTGAGGTGACGGCCCGCTCCTTCGCACATTCCCTCCCCTTCACATGTGGCTTTGGGTGCCTGTTAGGTCTGTCAGGTGAGCGGCTGCTTCGCAGATTGGGCGGCAGAGTCTCAGAGAGTGCACGATTCCCATGGGGAACCTGTGAAGCCGTTTACCTTCACAGCAGCTTCGAAGAACCAGCCGTTTACCTGGTTGCGCATGGCGCCTAGTTCCATTCCGTACAGCAGCTGGAAACCTGCTAGGAACCTGCTTAGAAGCTTCGTGCTTGGGATCTCAGAGACCTGCTCCACCTGACAGAGAGGGAGACAGACATTCATGCCACATGCCGAGAGACCGAATAGGCCAGACTGGGTGGCAATTAATATATTGTGAATATATGAATCTGCCAAGACCTCTGCTTGCCTATTGTGACCGGTGCTCTCTGCGGGGGAGGGGGGAGAGTGCATGCTTCGTACAATAATAGACAATTATTATTTGGAAAATAATAATTTGGGTTATTGTAGAAGCTACGCACGCGAACCCTAAGTGTAGGGTCGCCAGGCCCGTCTGCCAGATCGATGCCACACCGTTGTCTGTGGCATCGGGACGGGGGGAGTCACCGATCGCCGTTATCGGTGACACGTGACACGTCTGGGCTTGACACGAGAAGTTGGTTGTTAACAACTTTCTCAAGAGGTGTCAAGCAGTTTTTCGGAATCTCAGCCTCAGGAGCAACGCTCCATCTCTGTTCTTCCTTTCTTTTTCCCACCCACCCACTCCTCTAGTTGCAAGGGATGATGCACGGGGGTTTGTTGTTTGGTGGCAGGTGGCGGCAGAGTCTCAGAGAGTGCACGATTCCCATGGGGAACCTGTGGAGCCGTAGCCCTTCACAGCAGCTTCGAAGAACCAGCCGTAGACCTGGTTGCGCATGGCGCCTAGTTCCATTCCGTACAGCAGCTGGGAACCTGCTAGGAACTTGCTTAGAAGCTTCGTGCTTGTGATCTCAGAGACCTGCTCCACCTGACAGAGAGGGAGACAGACATTCATGCCACATGCCGAGAGACCGAATAGGCCAGACAGTGGCAATTAATATATTGTGAATATATGAATCTGCCAAGACCTCTACTTGCATATTGTGAGCGGTGCTCTCTGCGGGGGAGGGGGGAGAGTGCATGCTTCGTACAATAAGAGGGCGCGCGGGTCACGCAGGTGAGAGGGGGGCGGGTCATGCAGGTGAGAGGGGGCTGGGCGCGGGTCATGCAGGTGAGAGGGCGCGCGGTCACGCAGGTGTGAGAGGGCGCGCGGCCGCAGGTGAGAGGGCGCGCGGGTCACGCAGGTGAGAGGGCGCGCGGGTCACGCAGGTGAGAGGCGCGCGGGTCACGCACGTGAGAGGCGCGCGGGTCATGCAGGTGAGAGGGCGCAGGTCATGCAGGTGAGAGGGCGCGCGGGTCATGCAGGAGAGGCGTGGTCACGCAGAGAGGGCGCGCGGGTCACGCAGAGAGTGGCGCGCGGGTCACGCAGGTGAGAGGGGGCGGGTCACGCAGGTGAGAGGGCGCGCGGGTCATGCAGGTGAGAGGAGACGCGGGTCACGCAGGTGAGAGGGGCCGCGGGTCACGCAAGTGCAACTGAGAGGCCTCATAAAATGGGTACACCCAAACCGGCAGGCTTCGTCAGCAGTGTGCAAGCGCAGCCTGCAGGCCGGAGCTTGGGGGGAGGGGGGAGGAAGCTGGTCAGGGATGGGGGAAAGGGGTCGGGTAGGGGGCGGAGAGACCAGAAGCGAGCACGCGCGCTCCACAGGAAGCACCGCAATGATCTCGTGCATCTTTGCTCCGTGGGCATGCAGGTGCCGCAGGATGGCGCCCGCCTGCGCCACCTCCATGCGCTGTAAGATGAAGCACGCTGTCTCCATGGGGAGGGCCTGGAAGGTGGCCGCGAGCACGCCTAGGGCCGGGTGCGGGATCGCCGCCATGCGCTGCACCAGCTCTAGCGCCGCGTTCACGTGCAAACCATTCACGATGCCCGTGCTGAACTCCAGTGGCATGGCAGCGAACACCTCCGCCACCGCCGCGGTCTCCATCGCGTCAATCACCTCCACGCACCAGGCCAGGTCGGCCCGCCCTGAGCTCTCACCAGGACCCCCGAACCCCAACCACGACCACAACACGGCTCAGCTTTCCCCACTGCAGCCAGCTCTTTTTTACCGTGTGTGCCCTCATTGTTCAAGTCGTGCTCAGGTCTGCGCACCGCGACACGCGCAGGGTCGGCGCAGCGCATAGTTGTTCAGCTGAAACTCAAACTGAGGGAGGGGAAGATAGCTTCTCTCCCGAGCACCGGCTTCCAGCGAGCGAGGTCCAGGTGAAGCATATGTATTGATGAGGCTATCGAATTTTATTACGGATGACCCATTTCCTGCTGAGTCTAAGTCTGAGCTAATATCCCGCGAGCACGCGCCACGTGCTCGGCTGGCAGCCGCGTCTGTCGGCGCCCGGCAGAACGCACGAGCGCTGCGTGCAGTTACGCCCCGCAACTCTCAGCGGGCAACGGTGTCCTCGGGCGGGGCCTGGCAGGCGGGGCCTGAGCAGATACCGTAGATCTCCTTTGCGTCCGCCGCGCCCATGGCCTGAAGGATGCTCGCGACCCGCGGCATGCTGAGCGTGACCAGCACCTGGTCCGCCAGCTTGGTGGCCTGCAGCCGAAGTAGGGCTGCCGCCTGCTTCGGTGTCAGAGCGGGGCGGGTGAAGAGCGTGTGCAGGTGGGTCACGTCGACTGCAGCGAGGATCGGGGTGGCGATTTGGAGGTCCATCTGGCCCAGCAGCTGTGCGCCGGCGTCCATGGTGAGCTCATTGGCAGCAAGGCTCGCCAGGATCTGCGCGGACCTCATCAGTGGCATCTGCATGAGCAGATCCACCGCCACACCTGCGCACTCCACCACATCCCGTGACCCCCAGCTTGACGCCGTCGCTCCACCACATCGTGACCCCCGCTCCACGCCGTGCCCCAGCTTGACGCCGCCGCTCCACCACATCCCGTGACCCCCAGCTTGACGCTGCCGCTCCGTACCGCCCGTCTCCACCGATCTGAACCGTCCATCACAAAGAGGCATAGAAGGGCGGTGAAAAGGAGGCCCAGAGGCATGGAACATCTTTTAGGGCGCTACGAAGCTCCGCTGAGAAGGCAATGCGGGAGTCAGTGGGGCGCCGAGGCAAGGGGCAGCCTGCGACTAGAAATCAAAGCAGCGCGACAAGGCGAGGGTCTTGGAAGGGGCCGTACTTCTGGGCATGAGGTGGATGCAAACGGCGAGGCGGCGGATTTCCACCTCCAGCAACAGCCCGGGGCACTTCGCGCCGCACTCCGCAAGGATGCTCGCCATGTACTCGGTGCGCAGCGGGTCGAGGCGGGCCTTCGCCACAGCAGGGGCCCAGCACGCCACCACTTCCGCCGCCGTGGCCACAGGCATGAGCATCAGGTGGTCCGCACATTTCTCAGACCCCGCCCGCTCCAGCAGCGTCGCCGCCTGCTGCCGCGGGAGCGCCTGCAGCAGCCGGGTCGCCTGCCCTGCACGCAGGTGAAGCAGCAGCTGCCGGGAACCCGCCGCGCATCCAGATACCTCCACCTCAGTCCACAGCGGCTCATTGCCGCACAGCATCTTTAATGTGGAATGCTTTTTCAATGTGAAGGTCTGCCGCAGCGAGAGGGTCCGCGGTGGCGCTCGGAGAGGCTAGAACGATGCAATGCGGTGCAGAGGTGTATCGAGAGGAAGCGAGCGTCATCACGCGAGTGAAAGCAGATGCATCCAGCCTGGGGCGTGACAGTGATGCGATGGCAGGCGAAGTGGGATTGCACGGTGAAGCGGTAGTCCACGGTGTAAGGCGAAAGGCGCCCCCAGGAACGCAGTTGGCCCAGGGGGACTCAATGGTGTCCGTCACAAAGATCCGGAAAGTGGCCCCGGCTCACTCCGCGCTCTACCGCTCTCCTCTCTAGCGATTCTATTCATCCCTCCCGAACGTAAGCAACCGGACAAGAGAGTGAGGTCGAGGCGAGCACTCGCGCCTCCACAGAAACGCTTTGGGAGATGCCTCCTCGGGAGCACCTTGGTGGAGACATCCGTCGACTCCGCCAGAACCTGGAGTATCTTCATGCACTCGCAGTCCATCATCGTGGCCATCACCTTGGCCACGTCCGCCAGGGATATTTCCAGCAGCAATGCCAGAATGAACTTATTCCTCTGGCAAATGTATATCCCCGCGGCCATCCATAAAACCTCTCACACATTCAGGTTGGGCGCGAATCCGATGTTAAACGGGAAACAAGCAAAAACGGCCTCCTTTAAGCGTACTTCAAGCCGCTACCGCATTGCATTTCAAGTTGGGGCAGAATCCCGGCGAAACCCGCCCAATCGGTTTCTCATTTCAGCGGCTGCCAGTTGGAAATCGGCAGCTGACCTAGATTCGGCGCGTCGCCAGAAATGCCAAAAGCGCGGCATCTTCTGACGTCAGACGGACAAACAAACTGCCGCGAGCGCGAGAAGGCTTGCGGCTGGAATCGTTCCTCAGCACAACGGAAGCGCCGGGTGCCCGACCCGGCGCAGGTGGCAGGAAATGCGCGGAACGGGGGAGCGAGGGCAGGCAGGAGGGGAGAGAAAGCACGTGGGGAGAGAAAGCCGTACCGAGGCCAGATCCCTCACGCTGCTCGTGGTGTCAGCTTGCGGCAGCAGCGCTCCAAGCATCTGCTTGACCCAATCCGAACGGACACCGGGGCGGCGTGGGTGAAGGCTCATGGTCGATGGGAAGTGCTATTATTGGCAAGCGAGCAGTGTGCAGCGAGCCGTGTCTAGCGCATGATGCTTCATATAACACCATGTGCACAGGCCGGTGCCTTAAACTCGCCTGGAAATGCGTGAGCAGAAGACGCTCGCACGCCTACGTGATAAATGTGCGACAAGAGAGGCGTGCTCGCATTGGTGCAGGGTCCACAAGGGTGACGAGAGAGGCTCATCTCTGCCTAATGAGGGGAGGGGCAGGGCATCTCTCAGCCGAGGCGAGGGGCAGGGCATCTGTGAGGCGGGATGAGGGGTAGGGCATATCTCAGCCGAGGCGAGGGGCAGGGCATCTGTGAGGCGGGATGAGGGGTAGGAGGGGTAACATTCGGGCAAATGGCGCGTGCCGAGCGCAGCGCACCTTTCCAGCGCTGCGAGCTTCCATGGTGGACATGATGGAGGCCGCGGTGGCGCAGGGCAACAAGGGCAGCAGCTCGGCGCACCGGGCTAGAGGCATTTGCTCCAGGAGGACAACCGCATCAGCCTTGCTGCAGCGGCCTAGCAGCTGGGCGCACATGCCCACCTGCATGGAGCGCATCACCTGGACAGCACACCTTCCTCGTCAACGCAGCGCAGGGCGTTCTAGTACCATGCAGCGCAGCCAGTGACGCAGGCGCGGCCCTCCCCGCGCCTGGCTGCATTCGGGTGAGCTGCACAGCCAGAGCTCGGAGGCGGCCTCACACGCGCCTCGCCGCGGCGCAGCTCACCTCCAGCGCTCGGGCTCCGGGCATCGCCAGCAGCAGCGCCGCCGCTTGGGCCATGCTCATGCTCCCCAGATGCTGCACCACCTCGCCCGTGCTCTGAACCCTGAGCACCGCCTCAGCCTTCGCCGGCTCCAGAGAGTTCAAGATCGGTCCCGACGAGCCGCTGCTCACCATCGCCGTCATCAGCTCTTTCCGTTTACCTGGCAGACAGAGCCCACAGAACCCAGGACCTCCCGCAGGCTCGTGCCGTCAGGTCCCAGAGACATCCGCCATAGGCGAGCCTCCGCCGCTCGGGCCGGACATGCCAAACGGCGCCAGTTTCAACCGGAACCCACCCGCAGGGCGAGTTGACGCAACCCACTCGGAGCTTTCCAGAGCCCACGGAGCTCGGCTGCCATCGGCCGAACTCCGCTCCCTCTGGTCAGTTCAACATCGCCTGCATGCCATCGACCAACGGCACGCGCGCCGCAGCTCGGGGACACAAGCATCAGCCGGAGAGGCGAGCTCGCACCTTCCTCCATGTTGAGCAGCACCAAGCCGGCCGCAGCCGGCTGAATGATCCCCAGGATCGCCCGGGCCTTGGCCCGTGGTAACTTGTGGAGAATAGCCACCGCCTGCGTCACGTCCATATCGTCGAGATGCGCCGCAGTCCTGCCGAAACCGCCCTCAACTCCGATCACAACCCAAAACATTCCCAGGCTGGCTCTGCTCGATAGCAAGTGCTGTGCAGACCATAAGCGAGGTGCCCGCCGCCCAGCGGCATCGCAGGAAGCCCAATGAACTGCTCGACAGGATCGTAGGGTCAGGAGGGACCTTACGACAGGATCGTAGGGTCAGGCGGTCGAAGCCGAATGAGCTGCTCGACAGGATCGTAGAGGGACCTTACGGCTGGAGATGGGCCGAGGCTGAGGGAGCAGGGAGCGAATCTGCGACCGAAAGGCGTGCTCGGGACACACCAAGTGTGGGGCAGCTCTTTGATGATGGTGGAGGTACTCCAGGGGGGGAGATTGCACAGCACGCGGTTAGCGCACGCAAAGGCCATGTCGTGCATGAAGCGGCGAGCGGAGACGATGTCCTGCACCGTGAGCTCCGTCAAGAACCGCGCGGAATGCGCCGTCGGCAGGTGCTCCAGCAGCGCCACCACCTTCTTCCTCTGATCCCCATCCAGGGTCCACCGAAGCCCCCCCTCCACGTCTCAGGGGGGTCCCTGCGACCCTTTCAATCCACAAATGATGGGACCCGAGCGTACTCCCAGCGCTCACTAACGAGGCCGGCCGGCGCCGAAAGGCTCGAAGGACACTATTGGCACAAGCCACCTTGCCGCCATGGGGGGCATGCTACCTGATCACGACCACTAGTCTCTCTATTGAAACAGGGCGTAGATCGACTAGCGCATACCTGGACGAATGACCATTGCCAGGAGCCAGATGCCAGGTGGCAGGAAGCCAGATGCCAGGTGGCAGGATGCGAGAGCGCAGGAAAGGTGCAAGGGGAATCTTCTAATTTCTTTTGCTCTTCACATCTCATTGCCAACAGGCACACTGCATAGCATTTCATTAAAAATAGCTTTCTTCTTACATGCTTTTAAGTGTGTGAGAGAAAATCTCTTTTTGGAATGTCTTTTCTAGGCTGATTCACAGCTTCACATGCTTTTTAGGCTGATGCACAGCTTCTAAGGCAAAATGTTTAGAGTCTTTTGGGTTGGGTGGGTAGGGAAGGCAAAAGAACAGAGCTGCGGATTCCCACGGGCGGAACTCCTAAATACTGTCGTGTGTAAAGCCTTTAGATCTAACTCAGCTGCTGATTTTGATCTAACGGCTCAGGAAACTCTGATCGATCTACCGGCACAGAAACCTCTAAAATTCCGCAGGCTCCAATTTAACCATTTCTTTTGCTCTTCACATCTCATTGCCATGTAACAGAGATCACTAGGCACACTGCTCTGTGCCAGGCTGCCGCTGCTGCTGCTGTCGCCATCTCGGAGTGGTCCACCCGAAGTACTTCTCCATGTGCTCGTCGGGAACAGCTGCCGGGTCAATGTAGGAGTGGATGGCAGAGGACAGCTGAGACCAGCCGCCCAGGAAGCAGCACTTCTCAAGCGCCGCGCCCACAGCCCTGGCACAGGTACAAGCCCCCTTGCGGGTGCTGTGGCCAGAGAAGTGTCCCCCTTCCGGAGGGACACACCCAAGCTTCCCCAATGCCAACTGCACCCAGCCATTAGCTTGCGCCGACTGGAGCTTTCCTTGCTCCCACGGCAGCCTCCAGTAGCTGCCCTGCACCTCCGAGCCCGTCACCGGGCGATGCCCCCAACAGGCATCCCGCACCTGCTGCCAGTGCTGCAGGAGCTGCACAAGCCCCGCCACCCCCGCTGCGGGGATGGTGAGCCTCCTCCTGAGGCGCACGTGCCCCCTGCCTTTCTCCTTGTGGAGAACCACGGAGATGTCCTCACCTGTGATGCTGATGTGCTCCCTGCGCATGGAGACGCCCGTCTCCGGCCGGCCGAAGGTGACGAAGGCAAACACCACGTAGGTGCACGCCCTGAGCAGCTCCGTAGCTGCCCGGCCCACCGGCTCCAACCCCAGCCCGTGCGCATGCACCGCCGAGACATGCCTGGCAGGCAGCCAGGTCCGCACCGTCTGCTCCTCACCCGCGGCTTCAGCCGCCTGCACCTGGAGGCGGGCCATGCCCTTTACTGCTCTGGAGATCGCCCGGCCCCTGGCAGGCCCGGGGAACCCCATGTCCTCGTGGTAGTTGTTGATGGCGGATAGGTAGGGCTGCATGTTGGACGCCTGCACCGTGCCCTTGTCCAGCATGTGAGCAATGTACAGCCTCACCGTGGCCCCCGTTGCCGGAAGCCACTGTCTGCCCTCCGCCTCACAGAACGCCATGAAGGCCCGAGCCTTCGGCCGGTAGTTGCCCACCGTCTTGCCGCCCAATGCTGCCCCCTGCATCTGCACTGCCAGCTCAGTGAGGGAGCTGTCCCCCAACTCTCCTCTCCAGCGCTCCTGAAGCGCCGCATTCCAGCTAGTCACCCCCTGCACCGCTGCCGGGAGCACCTCATACCTTTCCTTGCTCATGTCCAGGTCCTCCTTGTCACCATCCTCGTAGGCAATGTGGGTTAGGCCGTCCGACCCCGTGTCACCCACGGTGCCGGTGTACCAGGCATCATCCTGGGGCCAGTACACCTTCACTTTGAGGCCACTCGCCAGCCCCGCCTGTGGCGCCTGCCCGGCTGCCCGCCTCCCATCCTGCAGGTAATGGCTCACCGGGAGGCGGAGATGCGGAACATGATGCCGTCCCAGCTTGAGGCCCCGAGCAGCTCGGACCCTCCCAGCCGGCTGGGAGTAAAGAGGTCCCTGCCCCGGGGCAAGATCACCACCTCGTCGGCCATGGCCTCCAGCTGCTGGAACCACATCTGCCCCGGCCAGTAGGGCGCCACCACCGTGGCGGCGCACTTCTCCTCCCGCAGCTTGTGCGCCACCTCGTCGAGGAGGGACCACGGGGGGTTGACCCAATTGACCTCTCCTAGCCAGGAAAAGGCCAAAGAGTCCACGCCCTCGCACCCCGGGTCGTGCCACTGTGCGTAGTAGCGCGGCAGCTGGGCGGAGAGCTCCGAGGCGAAGCGGTCCACGGTGTGCTGGTGCCATTCCCGCTCCGCCCACTGAAACCACCTGCGGTTCAGCCGCCAGTCGTCCAGGTCCCGGTCCCGAGACAAGCGGTCGGCCCACTCGTTTGCCTCGCTTCTGATGTACCTCGCCTGGAGCTCGATGTCGTTTAAGTCCAGCAGGATCCACAGGCGCCGCATCCGCCGCATCAGCTCCGGGTTGCGCGACGTGAAGTGCGAGAGCATGGCCACCACCGCCTGGTTGTCGCAGTAGAGGCGCACCACCTTGCCGGTGAGCTCTCTCAGGAAGGATTGCACCGTCTTGTACACGGCCTCCAACTCCAGGTGCGTGATGTGTAGATGCCGTAGCTCGTCGGACCAGAATCCTCTTGCCGCGTGCTTGAGGTTCAGCACCCCGCCCCATGCGAACAGAGACGCGTCGGTGTGCACCTTCGCTCTCGTGGGGTTGCGCCAGATCTTGCGACCGTTCCACCGGCTCTGAGCCGGCAGCCTGAGCCACCACTCGATGTCGCTCCACGCCTGCCGTGTGAGCTTCACCTTCGCGCCCCATCCCCGCCTCGTGGAGAGCACGAAGTGGAGCTCCCTGAGATACAATCTCGCCGGAGGAACTGCCAGATACACAGACTGGCAGAGCCCCGTGAACGCTGCCAGCTTCCGAGCTGGGAGCCACCTCCGCTGTCGCGACGCCTCGCTGAGAAGCGCCTTGGACTGCAGGTGAATCTTCTGCAGCCTCGCCGGTGTCACGCGGGACTGTCCCGCCTTGAGGTCCACCTCGAGCCCGAGGTGCTCCACCAGCTGCGTCGGCTCCCATTGCCCCTTTTTCTCGTTGCGCGACAATCCGAGTCTCACCAAGACCCGAGATGTCAGCTCGCGCGCCCTGAGCGCCTCGATCCTGCTGCTTAGCAGCAACAGGAAGTCGTCCATGTAAGGGAGCACCCGCGCACCCTGCTGATGCTCCTCGCGGCCGCATCCTCCAGCTCGTCTGCGAACTGCCCAACGTCGTCGCACCTTGCTTCCGCTTTGCAGCTTCCGCACCTCCCGCCGATCCTCCGCGGATCTTGGAGAACGAAGGCACTCCACGAGCACCTTCATGACCTTGACGAAGATTCGTGGCGAGTCGTTCCATCCGAAGGGAAGGGCGCCGCACTGGAATAACTCCCCCCGCACGTCGAACTGCATGTACTCCTGGAAGGCGGGGTCGATCCCCACGACATGGTACCCGTCCTGGAGGTCGAAGCTGATACACCAGTCGTTCGGCTTGGCGAGCCGACGCAACTTCTTGAGGGTCTCCATCTTGCACCGCGACTTCACGCAATGCGCGTTCAGCCAGCGGAAGTCCATCACAAGACGCCACTTGTTCGTCCCCGGCTTCGGCACCAGGAACACTCGGGATACGTGTCGTCGCCTCCTCGCTCGCACCCATGCGCCCGTTTTGAGACACCTCTCCGTCTCTGCGGCCATCCACTCCAGCTGCGGAGGGGTGGCGTCGGCCAGAGACACTCCGTGATCGAAAGGCTGGGGCGCCTTGTCGACCCAACGCATCTTGGCCCCTTTGCTGATCCACTCCATCACCTCGGAGTTCGCGCCAGCTGCGCGCCATGCCCCCCTTCGACTCCGCACCCTTTCCTGTAGGGTGGGCTCTTTCCGTTGGACGCCCCGAGGGGCGGAAGGCGTCCAACCTTTCCGTGATCGGAAAGTTAGGTCTGGGCTTGGGCGCCTCGCCCAAGCCCTGACCCTTTACCTCCCTTGCCGCTGCCGCGGCCACCTTCACCTTTTCCAGCGCCTTTGCCCTTGCCTGCTTGACGGTCACGAAAAGTCGAAACTTTGGCGCTGGCCTTGGCGTGCGTGTTCATCACTGCCTTCGCCTTCGTGGTGTCGAATTCCTTCAACCACTTCGTGAGCACTGAGTCGCTCACCAACCCGTCGCTGCCTGCGTACACCTTCTCCTCGATGAAGGCCAACTTCGCCCGCAACGCCTCAGCTCCGCCGTGCGACGTTGCATCAGACTCCATGCTCGCTCTGAGCTGCAACATGGTGTAACGGTTGCTCAAGAGCGAAAAAACGCCCTTAAACGTGTTGTGCGCGGCGAAAACGCGCTCACTCAATTCCTCCACCGTTGGGGGATCCTTTTCATCTTGACACCAGTCCAGGGTCACCTCGGAAAACGCAATCGCATCGTGCATGTACGAGAGCGCAGGGGCAAGCACCAACTGCTCGTTGGAGAGGTGCGTTTGGAGAGGGCGTCGTAGGTCTTGTCGTTGTACAGGTCGTACATCTGCGGCATGTCCGTCTCCAGTGTTGCAGGTCTCGTAGGGAACGGATTCCCTTCAACGTGTGGAACATACGGGAGCTTTTTTAATGCCTCCAACTCCGCGTCTCCGCTCTGAGCGGAACCACCATCCTGCGAAGCGGCTTTCGCTGCCGCCTCCTCCGCGACTTCAACTCTCGCTGAGAGAGTCTCCATCTGCTTCATCATGAGCTTCATCATTTCGCCCTGTTGCTCCAACAGGACTTCCATCCCGGACTTCGCAGCCGGTTGTCCAGCCGCGCCAGCATTGTTCTCCGACGCGCCTTGCTCACCTTCTTGACCGCTCATTGTAGTAAGTCGTCAAGGGTTTAAACTTCCACAGTAACGTTAAAATGTGGGGTAAATTTTTTGCAGTGTGCCGCACTAAGAATTTCTCCGCGAGGAAAAATTTCTTGTGAAGTTCTTTTGCGAAGGCAAAAGAACAGAGCTGCGGATTCCCACGGGCGGAACTCCTAAATACTGTCGTGTGTAAAGCCTTTAGATCTAACTCAGCTGCTGATTTTGATCTAACGGCTCAGGAAACTCTGATCGATCTACCGGCACAGAAACCTCTAAAATTCCGCAGGCTCCAATTTAACCAAAACCCTAAAACCCTAAAAACATGGTGACCGAGGCGAGGGGCGGGCGACCACCTCAATCGTGTTCAGGAGTTGCCGCCATGCCACAGTGTTTGCAGCATGAGTCAGGCTATCCACCGTGAGCGCGTCGATGGTCAGCAAGGCCGCCTCCTGCGAGGGGGGAGCACTCGTGGCGGGGGTCAGCGGGGCGGGAGGTCGGGATGGGCGGAGACGAGAGGCGCGAGAGCATCAGTCACCATCTCCACCTGCTGCCAATCGGATGCTATGCTTCGGGCTGCTTCTCGGTCCCCTTCCTGCGCCCAACCCGCGAGCGGCATCCAGCAAGAGGGCCGAGCTCGGGGCAATGAAACAATCTCGTGTGACGCCTGCTCGGATCAGCTTTGGTCACACTACCGATGGGCATGACGAGGGGAGGTGGGCCACCAAAGGGTCACGGCTTGGGCCTGAGCGCGTGAAGACCCGAGGGGCGTGGAGTATTGGGCCTGACATCTTGGAGGAGAGATCGAACAGTGGGGGACTGGCACCTGCGACTTCTTGGCGTTGGCCAGAATGCAGTCCCGGCTGAGCGCGCGCATGATGGCCTCGCGCTCGCTGTCGTGCATGTGGTCAAGTATCATCACATAGTCGCTCACTGACAACTGCTCCAGGCACACACACGCTTCCCAGGGCGTCAACGGAGGCGGCCTGAGGCGGCAATGCTGCTCCGTGCGCGTCGGGCAGAAGACAGCGGCGGCGGAATATGCAGTGAGGGTCATATCAAGGAACTGCCTGAATTCACCGAGCAAGTCCAAATTGCTGCTGCGGTAGGCATATTCCTGCTGCTGAGCAAGCGGTGAGTAAA
>LGRX02004726.1:0-14469 GCA_001247695.2 Cymbomonas tetramitiformis | reverse complement strand
CCCCTTCACCCCCCTCCACCCCCCCTATATTTATATACAATACACTCGAGCTTCAATTGATATAATATGCATACAGCATACACTGTGTCGTGTATGCCGTTATTTACAATACACTCGGGCTTCAATTTATATAATATGGATACAGCATACGCTGTCGTGTACAGCCTACGATTTGGGCGTCAATTTTTGCACTGTTAAAAGCACTGAATTTCATCCATCCTTGCAAGCATTTCTGGGATTTGGCAAGAATGAGGACCTAGTTTATATATGCAAAATTATTCCAAAACTTTTATTTACAATACACTCGGGCTTCAATTGAACTAGCTACTACCCGTAGGGCCCGCATTCGGTATCGGGTATGAGGGTGTTCGCGTCACGGTTTGGAATAATTAAATATAGATCCCCCCCCTTTCCATACATATACACTCTCTCTCTCTAATCTCTTTCGCGTTTTGGATTTATACCGGAGCGGAGTAGACACTTGACGCTATCGACTATTCTATGTTTAAAATAATTAAAAATTGTCGCACCGAAGGTGCATCTATTCCTCTCGTAATATTCTATCTTGAATCTAACAATCTTTACCGTGACACACGTCTATTGTATAATTGTATCCAGTCGGCTTTTTAAGTATAAATATAGATGGCAGCGCCAGCGGTGTCACTTCATGGATTCCCTCCACCTATTCACATTCAGAATTCACGCATCGTGGCGAATCGCTACTGAGACGTGTCAGGTGTCACTACCCGTAGGAACCTTTGGGGGGAAAACCCCGGCGTGCCACATACTAAAGCTTTGCAAATTGCAATGGGCCATGGCCATGACATGTACATCGCGATGTCGATGTCGATGACGGCCCAGAACCGCCGAACATGACAGAATCAACAATCATGATTTGCAATTCAGCGATTCGGAAGGTCAGACGCTAGCGCTAACACACATTTATTTCCTCGTGCGGTTGAGACGCAGACGTTGAGACCGTCGAGTGTTGAGACATGATATCGCAACATTCTTTTTGGTTTTCCGTCGCTGAGCGGAAAGGGCAGGCAGCCCTTATTTGACTTGATGGATATGAACTATCTGCGTGATATTGAGAACGCATATGGTTCGTATCTTATTCCCTGGACTGTTAGTAACCCACGGGTACCAACATTCTTCGGATCAAGTAAGCAATTCTCTTGAACCATGGGGGATATAATGAGCGCTCGGGAGTGTGAGTTCGCGCGGGTATGCACGTTTTCAAGAATGTCTTGACACTATGTTTAGTGTAGTGTTCCTCATGCTCCCGTGGTTGCGACAACATCTATGCTTCGTCACATCTCAGAAAACGACCACTGACATATTCATTAGGATACAGTTGGCATGTTGGGACTCGAACCCAATCCGGGATGCATTCAGCTTACATCCCGGACACCATGCATGCCATATTACATGACTATTGAAAACAGCATAAAAAAGTCGCGTGAAATATTTCAAGTTGACTATGCGTGCCAAATATAAAAAAAAGTGATGAGAAAAACGAAGGGAGCTCAAGGAGCTCAAGGGCTCGAAGGAAATCATGGCGGTAGAGGATGGTTGGTCGCAAAGGTGAACTGCCACGCGCCACCTACCCCAACGAAAGCGAAACCTGACGAAAGGGTTAGCACGCAATTCAAATACAATAACAAACTTTTACACCCAGGTCAGTGGGGAAAACAGGCACAAAGTAAGTAGGAACAGACCAACAAAAAGTGGGGCTGTATGGGCGGGCGCACTGCGGTGAACTGTTTCGGCATACACCATATTTGCAAAATCGAGTCAGTCGCGGAAATTGCCGCAGAAAACGTGCAAAAATGAAAACTTCCATAAGAACATTCATTGCTCACAAATACGGCCGGGACCACTTGTGAAGCAGCCGTACAAACAGCAACGGAGAAACGGGAAAACAGAGAGCTAGGAACCAACGTACCGTAAATTGGAGCTTTGAATCTCACGGGCAACCTGCACAATCTCCGACACGCCCACAAACCGCGCTTTCAGTTTACACATAAACAATGAAAAATAGTGAAAAGTGAAAAATAGTGAAAAGTATAAAGCTGGAGTTGCAGGCAGTTCAAGTCTGCGTGCAGTGCAGAAGTGCAGGGTGGGCGCTCCTGGTGAATAATGAATGTAACGTTGGCAAGGCGCGGAACGTATTTGGAACGGGTGCTCGGTCAAACACTCATACCGTCATACGCGGGTCCGCGGCATTCTCGATTCAGGATTAGGTTCCATGAACCTGCTTCATGGATAGTAGGAAAAATTAACGATGAGAGTCCAGGAAATATCCGGATCTGACGCCCGTAACCATCTAAGATTCAATCGGACGATAACCTGATTTTAGGCCAGAATCTAAAACATCATTGGCTCGAATTTTTCGAACCAATACCTGACCTGAATGGAAGATCGGGTATGAAAAAGTTACGAATTTAATGAAGTACTGTGAATATGATTGGTCAGATTAGCAGCGTCTGTGAGCTCCTCGCAAAATCTGGAGTAGGACAGCCGACGTCTGCAGTAGGACAGCCGACACGATGCGGCAGATCGGCATTTTTGAATCGGAAGGCTCAAAAAGAGCATATTAGGCGACTTAATAATATAGATACAGCATACGTTGTCGTGTACAGCCTACGATTTGGGCGTCAATTTTTGCACTGTTAAAAGCACTGAATTTTTCCTCGATTTTTCAAAAGAGGGGGAATCTTCGATTTCATCTCAAATGTTTTCCCCAATATGCAAAATATTTCTAAAAATTATATATATAATACACTGGGGCTTCAATTGATATAATATGCATACAGCATACACTGTGTCGTGTACAGCCTACGATATGGGCGTCAATTTTTTGCGCTGAATTTCATCCATCCTTGCAAGGATTTCTGGGAATTGGCAGAATGAAGACCTGATTTATATAGGGGGTACGTAAACGTACAGGTGGGGAAAATCTTCGTGAACGAACGAGTAAATCCAAAACTTTGAAAACAACCCAATACCTCCCACCCTCCCCCACCCCCTCCCCCTCCCCACCTCCCCACCCCTCCCTCCCACCCTCTTCCCCACCCCTCCCCCCTTCTCCCCCTCCCCCCTCCCCTCCCTCACCCCACTCCCCTCTCCCCACCCCCCCACCCACCCCCACCCCCACTCCCCCTCTCCCCCACCCCCCCACCCACCTCCCTCCCCCTTTCCCCCAACCCCCCCTCGCCTCCTTCCCCTCCCCCTCCTCTCCCCCCAATCACCGACCCCCCCTGCACACCTGATTACCATAAAGGCCGGTTCTCTTGTCTCATTGATTTGTAATTGCTTCTTGTTTAATGATTTGAAACATAGAATAGAGTCAGGGGGCACTACGTGGGGGCTCTGCCCCTGCACTCTCCCGAATTTTATATATTAATGCGCCTATTCATGGGTGACTCCACTCATTTCCCTACCGTGGCCATTCACAGTAGTACCGGGCGACTGGTGTATGTCAGGGGGTCTTTGTGTGGAATTGGGCACAGGTACAGGTACAGATATATCCAATTTTGGGGAAATGGACACAGGTACAGGTACAGGTACTTTGCCGCAGGTGCAGGTACAGGTACAGGTAATACCGCAGGTATCACAGGTACTTTTGCAGGTACTTGTAGCCGGAAGCACTGACCTGATTCGGCCAACGTGACTTGCTTGCAAACCATTTTCGAATATACCGAATCCGATGGCGAGAAGTCGTCGACATGATTGATCGAGTCCAGGTCAAAGACGGAATCAACGCAGACTGTTTGTGGCCTAATGTGTGCCAGAGCATGCTCAAGCCCGCTTGCAGGAGCCTGTAAAGTCTCTGGTTAAGGGTGTAAACTTATCCGCAGGATGACGATAACTTATGAGCAAGGTGTCGAAACTTATCAAGGTTGGCAATTCAGATTCAGAATCGAAAGACTTTCAAGTTTCAAACTTATGCATAACGCAAGCCGAAAGGATTAGTCTTTCAGATTTTGGGGAAATGCCTTGTCCGTCGTCACCGTTGAAACTATATCACATTACAAAAATGTCGAAGCTTTCGATATAGTGCGCCTATGATAACAAACGACATCTCAAAATGTTCCTCTAAACAAGATCTATTCACACATCGGTCAAAATTTATCCGGAAAGGATAAGTGCGTCAAAAGTTAGAAAAAAATGCATTGTGTCTGCAAAACCAGTGTCACATTACAAATATTGCTCCCATTTACGTAATATTGCGCCTATACTAACAAATGATATATCAATCTGTTCGTCTATAAAAGACCTATTTGTGTTTTTTTTCAGCAAAAACGGCCAAGTATTTCAAAAGTTATGTCCATTTTGGCGTTTTCGGTGCTACAGTACTGTATCACGCGTTCACGCAAGAGAACAAGAGAATTCGGGTTGCTCCGCTACCAATTGCGCAATTGGCAGAGAGTAGCCCCTATTGGATGCAATTGGTAGAGAGTACCTGCGGATGACAGGTATTACCTGTCGAAATCCGGGCCCGCAGGTACAGGTACAGGTACTTTGGATGACCGAAATCGGGCACAGGTACAGGTACAGGTACTAGCCTATCAACGACAGGTACAGGTACAGGTAGTACCTACTACCTGCGCGCAGGTACTTTTCGCAGGTAGTCGACTACCTGTGAATGGCCCTGATTTCTACCGCACGCTGGGTACGTTTCAATTTTTATTTACAATACACTCGGGCTTCAATTCATATAATACTAGGCGGATCGATCTCAAAAAGAGATCTCCACTAGGCCATCTGACCGTAGGATCATGTGCGCGACAGTGCTTCGCTTTTTGCTTCCCAACGTGCCATGCCATAACGCGAGGGTGGCGTCGCGATAAATGTACGCGACTGCAGTGGCACTGTCATCGTTAGCGTCTGGCGATCGTGAGATCGGAAGTTCGTCTGTGTCGCCCGTTGGGATTCGCGCTTTAAAATTATATATACAATACACTGGGGCTTCAATTGATATAATATGCATACAGCATACACTGTGTCGTGTACAGCCTACGATATGGGCCTCAATATTTGCACTGTTAACGCGCTGAATTTCATCCATCCTTGCAAGGATTTCTGGGAATTGGCAGAATGAAGACCTGATTTATATATGCAAAATATTTCTAAAAATTATATATACATTACACTGGGGCTTCAATTGATATAATATGCATACAGCATACACTGTGTCGTGTACAGCCTACGATATGGGCCTGAATATTTGCACTGTTAAGGCGCTGAATTTTTCCCCATTTTTTCAAAAGAGGGGGAATCTTCGATTTCATCTCCGATTTTTTCCCCAATATCGTATGCTTTACCAAATCACAAGCCCGTTGATACTATATGCATCACATATGAGTCCTTGACAGCGCCCAAAAAATCGCATGCAAAAATATTAAGTTCCCGAAAAGATCTATACGGTTGAATACACTCCTATATAAAGAGCCATGTCGCCAAATCGGCACCCAGACTACACATGTAACAACGAAACAAGGTATAATTCATGCATATATATTTCGTATTCTATGACGAATTGGGTTGTCCAATAGGCACCATTCAAAAGGCCGTGGAAAAACGGTCCAGAAAACTTATACATGTTACGAAAATAGATCACTAGAACGGAAGTTAGCCTCCTTCAAACACATGGTATTTTCATGCTTTCACGAGGCGCGATTAGGCTGGGAAAACATTGAGAAAACATAATCGTCCATCGTGTAAAACAGTTTTTTTCTCTCGAATCTGTCGGTCTGGCAACGGAATGAGACTATTCAAATGCAACGTGCGACGTATAAATATGTCGAAGTACAATACTACTGGGTATCGCTATAAAAAGGGGCTTGAGAGGAATATATAAAGTCATAAAGAATAGTGAAATATCACATATATATGGATATAATACTCGAAAATCCTCGAAAATCATGCCCCCCAAACCGAAAATTAACCATTGATACATTGCACTTTCCATAGTTAACAGACTCGGTGCCGATTTGGGGACAGTGCCGATTTGGGGACAACTACCTCTAGTTGCATGATCGCCATGAGAGGGAGCGTCCACCTCACACAACTGTGCACTGTGAATTCGTGTGCATGCAGGGGCGTTACTTGGTGTTGATAAATGTCGCGAGTTTGGAAAGCTGTTGGCGTAAGGTATACAAACACGCTTACATATCCCACTGTGGTGTGTGTTCGTGTTCTCCGGGTTTTCGAAGCCCTTCTCCGAAACTGTCAAACAGAGATCTCCGAAAAGTAAAAGAAAAAGGCTTCCCCCCCCAAAAACCTACAACGTAGTGTCGACAGCCGCCTCGGTGTGGTTGATTTGATATGGCTTACGCTCGGTCAACTGGTCCTTCCCTAGCGCTGTGATCCATGACCTGCTTTCAGGTTGGGTATATCCATGCTTCATATCCTAAAATCTGAAATAAAACATTTGGAGCCCAAGGACGTCGAGGTCTGCGCTGCTCCCTAGTGCCTCAAATGGATCGGAAAAACTGCCTGAAATTTATGATCCTCCGGGCCCCACAACTGCCTAGCAATATCAATGTTCGACGACAGGCGCCCCGCCTGTACACTTCGTACAACTCGCCAGTTGCCGTGTGACTGGGAGTGCGGCCCTTCCACATTCTTTCGCCTCAAGAGCGCCGTACGATACGGTTTTAGACTTGTTCGCAGGACGATACAACTTCTTGCTCTGTTCTTAGTGCATGCTTACGACAATGTATAGTGTTTGTGACCCTTGATTGCATGCTCTCAATGCACGAGATGTCCTGACTCTGACTTAACACGATACCGACGAGAATGATCGACCGATACTCCGCTCGTATATTTCATCTCTGATGGCAGACGCGGGCTCACTCACGCGTCATCCAGGACCGACCCCGCCGAGGAGAGGTCCCCGCTGGAGCACCTGATGCAGAACTCCAGGCTGATCTTGGCTTTCGCTTTTGGCGTCTGCCTCATTGCCGCCACGTACATCTACGACCCGTCACTCGTCACAGGAATGGTGGGACTATCTCTCTTGAAGCTCCGAGTTTCTGGAGCATCGCTCCAACAGATAGAAAAAACATGACACAAACAAGCAACCTGATGACTACCCACGGAAAAACAACTTCGACTGTCGGAGCAGGGCGCCTGCTTTTTAGTGTCACATATTGCGAGGGTTTAAAGCTGCCTATTCTTGACCCATGGGTCACAAAACTCGTCACTTGGAGGCTGCCTGAGCGAGGAAACATATACTGTATGCACGGGATGAGTTGACAATTGTCGGTGTGGGAAGGGTGTCTGTTGATAGGTCTCGCCAACAACTGATAGTTTGGACTCTGCCCCTTACTTGTCGAGACCGCAAGGTAGAACCTCTCCTCAGTCTGATCCCTGAGCTGCAAACCTGAACCTGATTATCTTTACCACTTTGGGGACGTGACTCGCAGCAGGATCGGCCGACAGATTGCCTAAGTCTCTGTTCGGAGGCGATGCTGTATGTTACGATCTTATCGGCCGAAGAGCGCGCCATAGCAAAATATTGCCGGCGTCTGACTTTGCCCCTTTCTCGCTGCCCGACGACTGCCCCCCCCCCCGCGAGGTGCATTGCGCCTCTGGAAGCGTTGTGCCGTTGGAAGCGCCGATAAATAGTTTTCGATGCAGAGTCCGAGAAAGAGTGCGCCGTCAGATGGACTGAGAAGCAGCCTTCAACAGAAGATGGGAAAGCGTGGTGGTTCAAGAGTGTAGCGGATTCCACCGAAGCCGCCTAGGTGGTGCCAGCATGCACTCAGGTCCCCAGATCCCTCAGGCTACTGCGGCTCTACGATCCCTCAAACACGGCTCTGGCTTTGGCTGATGCTACTTGTGCTGTGTTCTTGGGCGGTGTGTACAGACAATCCCTCAAACACGGCGTTGTTTAGCTCGAGGGCTGCGTTCATATTGCGGAAGCTTACGGACGCTCCTCAAGGTTCGTGCTGCTCCGGATGTAACGACTGCGCAGCCCTCAAAGCCCGAGAAATCCCTTTATGCTGTGCTAGAGCACCGTCTCATCGAATCCCATGCTGCCCTCAGCCACGCCGAATGCTACCCTCAGCCGCGCCTAAGGCCCCCATCACAGCGCCCGCCACTCACCTCATGGACTCTGCGCACGTGGAGACGCAAGTTGTAACACTTGTGCCACTTGAAGTCCCCAAGGTTGCTCCCCTCGGAGGGTCACGGAGGCTCACCTGCATTTCCTTGGGGCATGATGTGCCTCACCGGAGTCCCCAAGGTTGCTCCCCTCGGAGGGTCACGAGCTCACCTGCTATTTCCTTCAGCATGATGTGCCTCACCGGAGTCCCCAAGGTTGCTCCCCGGGAGGGTCACGGAGGCTCACACCCAGATTCCCTCCTTGGGGCATAGCTGTTGCCTCACCGGAGTCCCCGCGGTTGCCTCGGAGGTCACGGAGGCTCACCTGCATCTCCTTGGGGCATGCTGTGCCTCACCGGAGTCCCCAAGGTTGCTCCCCTCGGAGGGTCACGGAGGCTCACCTGCATCTCCTTGGGGCATGATGTGCCTCACCGGAGTCCCCAAGGTTGCTCCCTAGGATAATCAACTTCTACTTAGTTTGCATACTCATGCATAACATTAGTTGAATGTGTACGAACTCACACACACACACAGTTGAATCTTATAAATCTGAAAAAGTGTTTTGTGAGTTACAGTCAGTGCTTTATATCACACACGTGTGTTCTCTATCTAAGCTTACTGTTACTCAGTCATAGCTTCTACTGTACTCGTACTTGTACTCTTGTGTTCTGTGACAGATACTGTGTACATTTTGAATTGATCTTCTGTCTCTTGCAGACTCATTGTCATCATTACTCTGTCCACATCTACACATGGTACTGTACTCTGTCAGCACAGTCATACTGTCATACTGTCATACTGTCATACATATCAGAATTTGTACTTTTGGCCTCTCTGTGATTAACACTGCATGAGAGTTTACTGTTTTCCTACTCCTCCTTACTCATGCTCTTCGAAAATATCGCAACACCACAGCACTGAGTACTCGAAAACGTTCCAAAGCCAGGCTTTTGGTAAAGAAGTCTGCCAAATTCTCCTGCGTAGGCACTTTTGCAATAACAATTCTACCCAGCTCTACCAACTTTGCCACATACCGATTTCTCACTGCCACATGACGTGTTGCTGCATTGTTCAGAACATTCTCTGCCTGTGCCACCGAAGCATGATTGTCTCCATGAATTGTAACAGGCAACTTGACAGGTGAAAACTCAGTCAGCAGATTCACAACATACTCAACGTCCCGTGCACATTCTGACAACGCTATCAATTCTGCCTCTGCTGTGCTGACTGCAACTGTCTTCTGCAATTTTGACGAATACATGACAGTACTTCCATTCAGTCGCACCAGTGAACCTGTAACAGAGCGTCTGGTCACTTTGTCTGCTGCGTGGTCTGCATCTGTATAAGCTGTTACTATCAGTTCTGCAGTCAGTGACGCTGGCGAACTGCACTGCATAGTCAAGCACACATGAATAGTTCCCTTCAAATATCTCAGCACACGCTTCAAATGCTGCCAATGCTCCTGCCCGTAGCAGTGAGAGAACATGGCCAAATAACAGACCGCTGTCAAAATATCAGGCCGTGAGCAATGCGCCAGCCACATCAATTCCATCACCAGATTAACATAGGGAAGCTTCTCCAACTTCTCCTCCGAGTCCACAGGCATCAGAGACAGTTTGGGCTCCATTGGTGTCATACACGGATTACAATCCTGCATAGAGTACCTCTCCAGCATGCGCTGTATCAGCCCAACCTGACTGATTTGACACTCTCTGACCAGACCATAGTCACTGAAAGTCATAGTCATGCCCAGCAACTCCACTAGTGGTCCTTTGTCCTTACTAGGCCATTTCGCACTGAATTCTCTGAAAATTTCCACCTTCCACTCCACTGAAGAAGTGAATACAGTGTAGTCGTCCACGTGCACATACACAAATACCACCAGTGTACCAGGCTGCCAGATGTAAAACAGACACGGGTCAATGTTTGACACCCGTATCCTGTGGTCATAAGCAAGCAGAAACTCTTTGCTCGTCTTGTACCAGATGCGCGGTGCCTGCTTCAAGCCGTACACACTCTTCTGCAGAATTCCATACCTCACTCCTCGAACTGTCCGTGCATTAGGCCAACTGACATACAGAGTTTCTCTTTTGCTCGAATCCTCATTTGCCAAAGGCAGGCACTGCAATACATTTCATTAAAATGATTTTGTAAAGTGTTTAAAATGCATTTTGTGCTTTTTACATGCTTTCTAAATTCATGTTTTTGATGAGATGTCCAGACTGTCTGTGCACGTCACCAAAAGGAAAGAGTCCTCTGGGTCTGGAGCGGTGGGAAGAGCAAAAGGAACAGAGCTGAACAGGCGTGTCGCTTCGTGGCTACTTGTACATCCTGTTTGTGTCACGGAGCTACATGTGTCATTCTGCTCTACTGCAGCAGGAGTCACGGATTCTGAAAGTCTGAAACCACAAAAATTCTGTTGCACTCCAATTTGAACATTTCTCTTTTGCTCGAATCCTCATTTGCCATGAAACCAAAGATGAAACTGTGAGGCACACACAAGAAATCTGATCTCTGTCACTATGACCATGTTAACCAAGCAAAGTAGTAGTCCATGTCTGTGTCCCTCAGAGCTGTCGGGTCGATGTAGTGTTGCACTGCCGAAGAGAACTGTGACCAGCCTCCCAGGAAGCACACTTTCTGCATTGTAACACCCACAGCTCGAGCACACGTCGTGGCACCCTTCCGGGTGCTGTGTGCAGAAAAGTGACCTCCTTCAGGAGGTCTGCAGTCCAGCTCGCTGAGAGCTAGACCAATCCAGTCATTAGCCACGGAAGCCTTGAAGTTCTTCGGGTCCTCGGGTAGCAGCCAGTAGCTGTCAGGTTGAGTCTTCGCAGAAATGCTCCAAGCTGTGTCACGGTAGAACTCCCAGTGCTCGATCAGCTCCTTCAACAGAGCCACCCCCTTCCAGGGGATCGTAAGGCGTCGCTTCACTCGATGGTGTCGCCGACCCTTCTCCTTCAGCAGCACCACTGAGAACTCATCGTCGCCACAATGAACGTGCTGGCGTGACAACGAGGTCCCCGTGTCCGGTCTGCCGAAGGTCACGAAGGCCACCACCACGTAGGTCAAGGCCCGCAGTAGCTGCAGCTCCTCAGGCGATCTCGGATTGAACTTCAGCGCTGCTTCGTGCACCCTTCGTACGTGTGCTGCTGGCAGCCACGTCCGCTGGGTCTCGATGTTCTCCTCCTGCACGGCCAGCTCCGCCTGGATGGTAGCCATCCCCTTCACAGCTCGGGTCACAGAGCGCCCCTTCGCCGGTCCAGGGTGACCAAGGTCCTCGTGGTAGTTGTTGATGGCGGACAGGTACGGCTGTAATGATGCCGACTGGATGTTCCCGTCCTCCAACAGAGAGGCGATGTACAGCAACACAGTCGCCTCCGACGCTGGCAGCCACGGCCGTTGGTGCAGCTCACAAAAATAAAATGAATCGCCGCGCCTTCGGTCCGTAGTTGTCCTTCGTCGTGTCCAGCAGTGCCTTTTGCTGCATCGACACCGCCAGTTCGGTGAGCCGGGAAGGTCCCAACTCACCCCTCCACCGCTCACAAAGTGAGCGCGTGAGGAAATTTTGTACAGCACCACCGCGCTTGTACTCTTCGTAGTTGCCTCCGCTGCTCCGCTCGGTGTTCTCGCCGTCCGCGTCTGTTGTCTCGTCCGTGCTGTTGATGATTTTGAAGTTCTCTTCGGACAAGTCTAGCGTCTCCTCGTCGCCGTCGTCGTACAGCACGTGCGCCTTCCCACCCTCGTTGAACTCCTTCACCACACCCGGGTAGAAGCGGTCATCATCCTCCCAGAACACCTCGATTCTTGTACCCACGGTCACCTTGCTTGCTGTCGTACTCGTAGCTGAGCTTCTTCGTACTTCAGCAGCGTAGTAACTCACGGGCGCGCCTCGATGAAGAACATCACAGCGTCCCTTTTTGAGGGCCCGAGCAGCTCGGACCCTCCCAGCCTGCTCGGAGTGAACAGGTCCCTGCGCCGTGGCATGATCACCACCTCGGTGGCCAGGGCTTCCAGCTCCCTGAACCAGGACTGTCCCGGCCTGTACGGAGCCACCACCGTAGCAGCGGCCCCCTCCTCCCGCAGCTTGTGCGCCACCTCGTCCAGCAGCGCTTACGGGGGGTTCACCCAATTGTTCTCCCCCCGCCAGTCGTACGTCAGAGAGTCCACACCTTCGCACTTCGGGTCTTTCCACGCAGCGTAGTACCGAGGAAGCTGCGCGGAGATCTCGGAAGCGAACCGGTCGACTGTGTAGGGCCCCCACTGCTTGTTGGCCCACACGAACCAGTCTCGATTCAGCCTCCAGTCGTCCAGGTCCTCGCAACGCGAAAGGTTGTCGGCCCACACGTTGGCCTCGCTGCGGATGTACCGAGCCTGCAACTCGATGTCGTGCAGATCCAGTAGCAGCCAGAGTCTCCTCATTCTCCTCATCAGGTCCGGGTTTCTGGAGGTGAAGTGTGACAGCATCGCCACCACCGCCTGGTTGTCGCAGTAGAGTCGTACGCCCTTGCCCTCCAGCTCCTGCAAGAACGCCTGTACGGTCTTGTACACGGCCTCCAGTTCTAGGTGCGTAATGTGCCAGCAGCGCATCTCGTCTGGCCAGAAACCTCGCGCGGGGAACTTCAGGTTCAGCACTCCTCCCCACGCCGTCATCGAAGAGTCCGTGTGCACCTTCGCTCTCGTCGGGGATCTCCAGATTTTGCGTCCGTTCCACCTGCTCATCACAGGCAGCCTGGACCACCATTCTAAGTCCCCCCGAGCTGAACGTGAGATTTTTACCTTCGCTCCCCAGCTGCGTTTTTCCGCCAGCACGAAGTAGAGCTCCCGTAGGTAGAGCCGCGCCGCTGGTACTGCCAAGTACACGGATTGGCAGAGTCCCGTGAAGGACGCCAGTCTCCTGGCAGGAATCCACCTCCGATTTCTCGCTGCATCGCACAGGATCTCCTTCGCCTTGGCGTGGATTTTGTGCACCCGTCGTTCTGTCACACGGAATTGTCCCAGCTTCAGGTCCACCTCCAGCCTGAGGTGCTCCACCACCTGCGTTGGCTCCCAGTGGCCCTTCTTCTCGTTCCGCCGTAGGCCAAGTCGATGAAGCACCAGTTGAACTTTTTCTCGACGCAGAAAGCCTTCTCGCTGAGAGTCGACCAGCACCAGAAAATCGTCCATGTACGGTAGTACTCGCATTCCGCTGTGACGGTTCGCGGCCCCGCCAGCACCACCGGTCCTGCGACGGACTGACCATCGCTGTCGTACTGCGGAACCGTCCCGCAGCCTCCTGATTTCTCTGCGATCTTCCGCTGCCTGTGGAGAATCCGCTTCCACCATCACACGTACGAACTTGCAGAACACCCTCGGAGCGTCGCTCCATCCGAACGGCATCGCTGAACATTGAAGCAGGTCCCCTTGCAGGTCGAACAGCATGAATCGTTGAAAGTCCGGGTGGATCCCCAGCGCATGAAAACCGTCCTGGAGGTCGAAGCTGAAGCACCAGTCGCCCGGTTTCGCCAGTCTCCTTAGTTTCTTCAGCGTCTCCATCTTCACGCGATTTTTCACACACCACTGGTTCAGCCATCGGAAGTCCACCACCAGTCTCCACTTGTTCGTACCCGGTTTCGGCACCAAAAAAGCGCGCGAAACGTGAGATCTTCTCGTCGCTCTCGTCCAGGCCCCGTTCTCTAGCAGCCTCTCCTTCTCCGCGTCCAGCCACACCTGCTGTTGCCGCGTCGCATCCCTCAGTGACACCCCGTGGTCGAACGGAGGTGGAGGCCCGCGCTTCCACCTCAACTTCACCCCGTGAGTAATCCATTGCATCACCTCGGAACTGGCGCCCGCCGCGCGCCATGCTCCCCTCCGCTGTCTTACCCGCTGCTGCAAGGTGAGTTTCCCCCGTCCAGCGCCCGGAGAGGGCTGTTGCGCTGGAGGGGGTGGCGGCACGCACATCACGCATCGGCCGCGGGCTTTCCGCCCCGGCCTTTGCCGCCGCCTTTGTCGGTAGGCTGCTTCGTACCGTCCTTCTCCTTGTTCTTACGCTCCTTCCAGCGATCACGGTCCCGTGGATCTTTCGGAACCCGCGTTTCCGTGCTCGCCGCGTTCTTGGACGCAATGTTCAGCACTGCTCTGCCGCGGTTCTTGTCGAAGTCGTTCAGCCATTGCTGCAACACCTCGTCCGCCACCACGCCGTCCGCTGCCTGGTAGACCCTGTCCTCCACGAACTGCAGCTTCGCGCGTAGAGCTTCTTGTCCTCCCCGCTGCGAAGAACCCGGCTCCTGCTCCAGCTGCCCGCGCAGTTCCAGCATCGTCCACCGGTTACACAGCAAAGCGTACACGCCGTGGACAGAGTTGGAAACCTCGTGT